>JARHVA010003964.1:480000-677500 GCA_037957365.1 Torreya grandis
AATTTTTCAATAATATTCTTATTTTTTTTAATTTCATATATAACTCATAAATTCAATTTAAATTTTAAAATTTCATAGTCAATTTCAAAATAATTTTATTTCAAACCCTAGTTACCCATACTAGGTCCCAATATCTTTCCAGTAATTTTCCAATAATTTTCTAATTTTTTTCTAGGATATTAAAATAAATAATTCACTTCAAATTTAGAAATTCAATAGTACTAAAAAATACTTATTGTACAAACCATAGCTACATATACTAGGTTCAATTAAATCACTAATTTTTTAATAAATTTCTAATTTTTTACTCACATATCTAACTCAGAAATTCACTTTCAATTTCATAATTTTATAGTAAATTGTTTAAATAATTATATTTCAAACCCTAGTTGCCTATAATAGGTCCCATTGCTTCTTGAGGTATCACCTTACATCTATAATAAGATTACAAAAATGAATCTCACTTATTTACAAATTTTTCTTACATTTCTTGTAAATAATAAGGAGACCATACTTAGTCCTATTATGTAAATATGTGATGAAGTATATTATATGTTAGTAAAAAGATTCATTATTTTCATTTCATGATTATTTTTCATTATATGGGATGATGTTAAGAAATTTATTATTAAACATGTTAAGATATCTTTTGCATCAGCTCCCTTAGAGACTCTATCCCATGTTGATTCATGTTGCATGGTCTATTTTTCCCTTCCCCAAGTCATTAGCCTTCACTAGAGAGCCTAGTTGACACCCTTTGTCCCTCCACCACCTCAACTTATTGATTATCTTCACTCTCCTCATATATCTACTACTAGTCCTATACATATAGTAGATAATGTAGTTAGAGATATTACTTGACGTGTTATCATGTCTCCTCCACCTAGTTAGGATCCCTACCACCCTCCCATTCCTTCCCATCCTAGGCCCAACCCACCCTCATAAGTAGATCCGCATAAGGAATATGATATTATTAATTAGTTGAGAAACACTCTAGCTAATATTTCCATGTTATAACTTCTTTAAAAACACAATGTGTTTAAGGACATTCTTTGTCAAGCACTCACTTAGACTTTTATGCCCATTGGTTGAGAGCCTTCTTATTTTGCATTAGTGTTCAACACTTTAAAAACCATTGAAGATGCAATTTCTTTTGATTGTGAGGACATGCCTTCTCAGATAGTTATTGATCATAATTTACCATTGTTCATACAAGTTCAAGTCAAAACTAGTGTAGTAAAGAGAGTTTTAGCTGATAGTAATTCTGGACATAATATATGTAATATCACATTCTTATAGACCATGGGCATAGATGTGGCATCCATATAAAAATAATATAAGAATATTAGAGGGTTTGATGATATATCATGATAGACATTGGGCACCATCATTTTGGATATCATGATAGGACCCAGAACCCTCTCTACATAGTTTTAGATCATCTCTAGTCCCCTCATTATAATATTTTACTTGGATGACCTTGGATACACGTTATGGGGGAAATTCCTTATACTCTTCATCAATCTGTTAATTTTTTCCATGAAAACTACCTATACACATATCCAATAGATAACTAGCCATTGAAATCTTATCAAATTATAGGGTCATTTTTGACTATTTCACCAGATCAGACACCTCATCTCATAGTTCATCCACTACCTCATTACATTTCTCTTGATTAGATACATACATATGAGGTTGGAAAGACTAACACTTCTTGCACTCCACTTACATCTATATCCTTAGCTCTAGATATTTAGTTAGTCACAACATCTTCAACCATTATAGATACTCCATTAGTCACCATTCCTACACTAGTTACAATTATATGGTCACTGAAAATAGTTCCAATAATACTAATTGATTATATAGATATAGCTACACCATTAAATATAGATACTTTCATAACACTGCTCTCTTATACTACTATAGTTGATGAGACTCTTATACCATAGTCACCCCTCATGGTAATTTCTGAGTTACCATATTATATGATGTTGATACAGATTCGTAGGCTTCTTTAGATGATGATACAACACCCACAATTACAAATGAATATTTATGTGGATTTAAATTTACACTAATAGGCCCACGCAAGTACCAATCTGAATCTATATCTCTCCTTACACATCCTACATCACTCTTAACATCTCACACTACACTCATAGGATATACTTCAAATTTGTGGCCATAGACAGATCACTTAGAATAAATAGTTCACATGGTTACCTCTATGGATATAGAGCTAGTCATTCAAATTCAAGTAGGTAACACATAAAATCAACCATAGATTATGTTACAAATTTTACTTGATCATGAATTAATCACATTACCTATAGTGTGACACATATCCATTAGTAGATTATCATACTAGTATGGTCACCTATTTTGTCTCTTTCATAGGATCACAAGCCATGATACAAAATCATGTACATATTTATAGTAGAGATTGGAAAAACTACAAGTTTAGGGTATTATTTAAATTACATCACCACCAACACCAAATCTATCAATTTCACTAGAGCAATCTACTATCAAAGCTAAATTACCTAGAGGAGAATCAACATCTCCACCACCAGAGCAACTTTAGTTCACCTTTGGTAGAATGACACCATGAATATATCATATATAGCATATGATGACACTTATGATGATGATATCAAGTCATTCGATGATGGCCATGATCCCTTCCTCCATCGTCATCCCCCACAAGCTCCATCTTTAGAGCCTTTACCCCCTCCAACCTAGTCTTTTATGTCATTATATACATATTGATTTATTCATATGCTTGTATATAGCCTTTTTTTTCAGATGTGTGTACATAGCTTTGTTGTAATTACTTACACACAGTTAATATTATTTATACATAATCTCCTTATGCTTAATTATACATAGTCCCTTTTAATTTCTTGTACATAGTCTTCTTATGATTTGTTCTACATATCTAAAGTATAAAAAATATAAAAATAATACAACATATCAAAATTCTAAAAACATTCAAATAACTCAAAAACACTAAAAATATTTTGATTGTATGCATCATCCATGATTTACACTTATAATATCATGTTAGACTTACATTTATTATCCTATAATATTTTTTTTCAATTTATATACATTACCATGCCTCACTTGATCTTCTTTGACAATGTGTAGTGACATCAAGATCCTTGATTGCTTCACTCTTCCCATGGAGGGGCATCCTAATTCA
The DNA here is from genome assembly GCA_037957365.1 of Torreya grandis. Lineage (NCBI taxonomy): Eukaryota > Viridiplantae > Streptophyta > Pinopsida > Cupressales > Taxaceae > Torreya > Torreya grandis. The sequence goes on from JARHVA010003964.1 coordinate 483,212, forward strand.
ACATTGAGATATACATCGATATACATACCCACTAGCAGAATATTCTACATGAATACACCATCTAGGTTATGTCATTCCTACACCACACACTCTAGTTATCATGTTGATGTACATTACATAGTAGCTTACATAGATTAATCTATCGACACTCACTAGTCTATAGAACTTGTGTATTTCTTAGCATATACCTAGTCTTGTACTAGCATGTCTTGCATACTTTTAATTCTTTATTTTATTATTCAGATGTTATTATATTTTTAGTTATTACATGATTTATTTTTTACCTTTTCTTACCTATATTGATTACATTCCTCAGTCCCTATTTTGTCTCATGTATGTACCTTACGACATTTGCCAATGTCCTTTGATTCTATTCATCCATGTGCCTAAGGACATTTGTCAATGTCCTCTACCTATACTCTTATATGTGTTTGTGTCCCTCATGTCAACCCTTGCTTATTTAAATTGTATATGTATGTAGCATTTAAACACATCTTGTATGCTTTCTTTCCAATATGAGTGACATGTGCCCATGTCCCTTATTTTTTTGGCCCCTTGGCCACTCTTTTATGTTTCTTTCTTGTTGCCTTGTGTGTTTGTTGCTTATTTACATCTCATTATTTCTAATGTTATGATCCAAATCATGTGTTATCTTTTATCTTGGATGCCATGATGGACATCATGCTTCATCCCTTCTTGCCAAATAACAACTAACAACTAACCAAACTCCACTTCTAGTTTTAGTTTAGTATATTTCACTTGCTATTACATTATTATATCTATCTAGGCATACCCTTACTGATCTAACAATATCTCATTACAAACCATGCTATATTTTAATATATCTTGTCATTTATCATTGCTATATCATGTATTTTTACAAAATAACACACTTGTGGGGCTATTTATTTGGAGGGAAATCATTTTTGGGTCTTTATTCTTTCCCTCAAAAGAGGGGGAAATAAATAAGGGTTTTATCACAGAGATCAAATCTCCTAGTAGTAAAAAAAGTAGTATTTAGAACACCCAAAATATCAACCAAACATCAAACCAGTCAAGATAGATTAGGTAGATAGTGAAAATGTTAGAATAGTTACCAAATTTAGCCTAGTACAATAGCACCAAGATTAGATTACAGTGTTGGTGCCACTACTATCTATTTTTGGTGCTCCTATCTAGATAGTAGAAAAACTAGATTTTCTAAAAGCTGGTAGAAAAGTAGGTTCAGCTATAGTTTTGCACTTTTAGACCAATTCAAATTTAGTAGTTTTTAGTATAGATTCACTCAAAGAATCTAGATATATGGGGCATCATGCATGACATGATGGTTCTCACTTCCAATTTTAGATACGGTAGTTAGTATAACTTCCAGATCAAAATCCATGTTCTAGACACTAGTCATTAGGGGTACTTTGCATGGCACATTTATTTTATTTTCTTTCCAAGTTCAGTATTACCTAAGCATTCTCAAAAATTACATGCCTTATTTTATCTATAGGTGGTTGGCATCATTTTGGAGTGGATTTCATACAAGCCTAACTTCCACATTTTGAAATAGATTTCATATAAGCCTAGTGCACTAGTTTCAAAGTGGAATTCATACAAACCTAATCTCCATTTTTCAAAGTGGCCAATAGTTGCCTAGTTTCTAGTATACATTTGGCTATCCATGCCAACATTGTCAGATTATAGAGCATTCATGGGATTTAGAAGCCATTTTATATGACACATTTCATACTAGTATCAGTTTATAGCTTCACTTCATAGGGTAATGATGGAGCTAAAGGTCTAGCTAGCTTTTGAATTTTTGAGCCACCTATTCAGAGGGATTGGCCACATAATCCAAACATTGATTGTCACATGTATGACCACTTAGCTTTGTTTAGTGGGTGATGATGGATCCAAATGGTTAGCCTTTGCATTCTTGAACCACTTTCAAGGAATGAAACACTCACCTCTATTCATGATATTAGTCTTGGTACAACACATACCTTGCATTACTTAGCATCATCCAACATCACTTAGAATTATAATAGATTTTGTATTGGTTTAAGTAATTGATGAGGTGTATTCATGGATTTATATTCCTCTCTCTCTCTTAACCAACTTTGTACGTTCTTATTTTAGATATATCATATCTAGTAAGAACTTATCTACTCTTTATTTTCTCTTATAGATTTTCACTTCATAGCATACTCTCTCTCACATACCCAACATCACATAGCTTCATGAGCTTTACCCTTACAAGTAATTTTAGGTATTATTTCTATTTTTCCTTTATCCTAGTATTTTTCTTTGCTACATCACTAGAATAAAGGGGGGAAATGTAAACATATAAAATTAAAAAATTGGTAATTTGAGTGTGGCTTGTGACATCAAATCCTTAGGTCCATCTTGCTTGCTCTCATGACCCTCATAGGCATATTTTCATTGATTATGAGACATTTATAGCATTTGATACTTGATCTTAGTTAAGCTAGACCCCTTTTTCCATGACTAATCCATCCTCCCAGGTCCCATTAATTGAGGACAATAGTACCACACTTGGACTATAGCACTAGTTCCACTCCTATCCACTTTTGATGCTTTTGTCTAAATGCATTTTTGGCCCCAACAATCAAATTTTCTGAATCCCCATCCTTATCCTTGTCAGCTTAATGTGATCAAATTCAACCCATGACCAATAGATCCATATAAAATCCCATTCAAAGATCATTTGGAGGGGGTTGGAAATTATCACTAAGAAAGCAAGAATACAAGCAAGACTACTTAATCAATCTCCCTATTCTCTACATATACCTAGCCAATATAATTATAAGCTTATTCAAATCCTTACACTAGTCCCTAGCCACCTCAAGTACATCCAATTTAGCATTTTAATATTTATACACTCAATTTCATAAATCACATCAAGTGAGAGGATTACATATGGCTTGATCTCTCTTAAGAGTATTGGTATGTAGGCAGTGTGCCCACATAAGGGGTGTGGATACATGTTTAGTGAATATTAGAAAAAATAACCCCCTCTTATTTCTAAAAATTAGTTAAAGCACAAATAAGTAGAGTGTTTGAATAAATAATCTTCTCTATAGGGAGCTCTATAGACTTTTAGCTACCAAAACTTCATGGATAGGGTCACACAAACCTAGCAAATATAACCCCAAAAGCTCAGATTCTTAAGACAATAGTGGCAGAGGTAGACTATAACACTAGTGCCACTCCTATCCACATTTTTAACTCCTATCCAATCCTAAATTAAAGGTTAGATATTAGTTTATGATAGTGTTTTAGTCCTCCATAGTAAATATCAGACCCTGTCTCAATTGAATCAACTAGTTTCTAGCTAAGTCTTATTTTCTCTATCTTATTACTATTTTTAGAAATGTAAAAATTTTAATTTTAATTTTAAAAAATTAATAGATTAATTATTGCATATTTATTTACTGATTTTACTACTCAGACCCATTAAATAAATTAGGAATAAAACCCAAATATTCCCAAAATTGTTAAATCACTACCCCTCATAAGCACACCTAGTTTTGTTGGTGAAGGAGGATTATTTCTAGAGTTTCATAGATAATCATGGTTGAACATCACACATATAGATATTTTATAGATAATAAAAAGGTGATTTTACAATCATATACCCTTTTTAACACATATGTTAGTATCAACCACTATAGGTCCATATTGATAATCAATACTAACATAGAATGGAACTGACCTTAGATAGATAAAAACATGGTTCTTTAGCTATAAGAATAACATGACTTTTTGAGTTTATTTTAAACTACTAGAATAGAGTCATAGTCAAATATTCAACCATAAAATCTAAGTATTAATCCCTTTGTTATACTTAAAATATTTAGCATATGACACTTTTTAAATCATTGTAATCAATTTCAATATTTTACATTTAGATCTATGTTTGAATTCCATATCTATTCATCTAAATAATTATTCTATTTTATATCCTATTAGAGTTTATAAAATAAAACTAAGGTAAAATAATTACATGGATATCTACTAAGGAGTTTACTTTGTGACTATTACATTGTTATAATAAATACATGCTATTGGTTATTAAATTATTGTAATTTGAATGATTTTATGTGGTATAATTTTTTATTTTTTGATGTTTTCTCTAGTCTTTGTCCAGAAAGGATCCCATAGTTTTTTTTTCATGTCATGTCATCAGGGACTGTGGGTCATATGTTTTTGTGTGATGACTTCTTATATCTAGTTACATAATAATGTGTAATTGATGAAATATATTATGTGATACTTTATGTTTGGTTCCATGGTCCATTTAATGCACATTATTATGCTAGTGTCATGATTATTATCATGCAAACATATGTTAACATGGTCTCTATGATGCATTTATTAAGGAATAATACTACTATTATGTGTGTTAAAGATAAAAATATACCTGATAAATTAAAATGAGAGAAAAAATCCTAAAAAAAGCATTAATATAATAAAATAATAAAAAATTGATATACATAAGATTACATAGTACACATAATTTAAACGAGGAAAACCATTTTGAGTAAAAAGTGTAACATAATAAATATTTCTTTATTTTATTAACTCAAGTGTTTATAATACAATAATGTAGTTTTGAGATTTTTTCCCTACTATATGTGCAAGTATACATAGGCACATCAATAGATAACCATAAAAGTGGTGTTACAATATCATGGGTGTACACACATACAATTTTCAACTTCTATCAAATACTAATGCTTTTTATCTTGCAGGAACCCATCAAGACTCAATCTCTCTAAGTGTACATCTTAAAGGGTGCACCAAGAAAGGGGTGGGAATACCATTGGTAATTTTTATGATTGTTGTCCCTTATTGCCACTTATTACCAATCCAACCAACTCCTAAAACCATTCCCTAAGATATTACTCCTCTTCACACTCCTCCAATATTTTCCCACTTTCCATCCATATTTTCCTCACCTTAAGCCCCTTTTGACAGTTTATTGTACTAGGTTGATTGGGTTGACCCTATAATATTTTGGGTAAAACTCATTTAGGGTCTAGGTCGGCTCTTCACTGACCTAGCCCATGACCTAGTGAATTTTCGTCCTTAATTATACTAGGTTGACTAGGTCAACCCTATCAGTCAAAACCTTTGGAAGGGATTAGGGTTAAATCTACTTATATATACAAGATATATTTTTTATTATTTATGCAAATAATAAGAGTTATTATTTTCTTGCACATGTTTACAATCTGCTCTTCCACCATTCTACTTGAGGAGTCTTATCTTAGTGTTTATACTTGGAGAATATAGTCTTGTGGAGAAGTATTGGATGCTTTGGTCTTTTTTACTGATCCTTGCAAACCACAATAACCTCTTTCAAATCCCCTTTGGCCAAGGGATAGATTGAGTCTTAATGTGTTCATCTTTCAGGTAAGTATTCTCTAACTTTGTTCCTCTATTTAGTTGATAGAAGTAGTATAAGTATTGGCTTCAAATAATATTACTCTTCTCTTTTCATGTATTAGGGTCTTACTCATACATAGCTTAATTGAGATTATTTGATGCATGTTTATTTTTTTACTAACCCCCATATTGGGCAACAAGATTTGGTGAGCACTAGATTATATTTCTTTGCTTTACTTATTATCAGTTTAGTGAGATATAAAATATATGACCTAACTAAGGTTATTATATGATTGTGATTGAATGGAGGCTTGGGAACCCTCCCTAGCGTTGTGTATTTTGATAATAGATCCCCTTATTGGGTGTAGTGGATCCCAATATTGGTCATGTTCTCAATTATCTAATTTTTCCCCAATCAAAAGTGTATGGTATGATCTATCTTCTCTAAGATAGGATTTATTTATAGACATGATAAATTTTTGATTACATACATTCTGATGAACTTGACATGAAGCTAAATCTTACAAATTTTATCTCACATTTTTTATTATTTTATCATTTTATTTCTCTATATTTGAGATACTGTGTCAACAGTGTTGATATAGTTCTAACTTTTATGCACAGGTTTAACACATCATCACATCAATATGAATCTATTCTATTTGTGTAGGTTTTTTATCAGGTATATGATTCTATGTTGACTCTATCGATATGGTACATATTATAGACTTAAAAATAGGATACCAAGTTGACTCTATTGGCATAGTACATTTTTTAGACTTTTAAATAACTACTAGATCGACCTTATCGACATAATATAGTTTATAAGATTTAGCAGTAGGGTTTTATATAGCTAGGTCAACCTAGTTGACATAGTTGGAAGAACTTTTAAGTAGCTTAAATATAAAATTTTCAAATTTTAAGCATCTTCCAACCCACCAAGTTCCTTTCTCTCCTTCCCTATCATTTTTGTTATTCATTATAGTTTTATTTTTTTTACAGTTTGTAGTCTCTATAACTACCCCCATACAAAAAAATAGGTTGACCATGTTGACGTAGTTTTATATTCCATCTTGTGTCTAGACAAGTAAGTCCACACTATTAACATAGTTATTTTTCAAATCATTGCTTCAAAAATATAGTAGTGACACTATTGACTCTATTTTTTAATCTCTACATACAATGTTATCTAAACTAACATTATACTATGTTTTAAAATTAGAATTCACACTTAATATGCTATTAATTAGCTCACACTTTCATTTTCAGTTGTTTTCATGATTATAATAGATCACATAATATAATTAGGTGGTTTTCAATATACCATTTAGTTTCTCTATTTTTTCTCCTTTATATGCACACTACCAAATCACAAAATCCTAAATTACACTTTAACAATTATCTACCCAAGGCCTACTTAGTTGGATTTCATCACCAAGGGGGAAGCCAACTTGGTTTTCTATCCATGTATATACACTTGATTAATGGTATATATTAAATAATTACCCAACACCCTTATCATTATGGTGTGTGAAGTGAGGGGGTATACCCCAATACCAAGCCAATACATATCCCTTTTAACCTAAAACATCCTGAAACCATCCATATATTTATTTCTAGTTCCATGTTTATAATTAACTCCCTATTCACATCAAAAATCATATTTTAATAATCTAAAAACATTCAGGATGATCACTTAGTTAACATTTACTTTCCAATTTGATTATTTTCTCTTTGTTCAATTATATTTTGTATTGCAAAAAAATTTATTGGACAACATTGGTGAAATGTTTTGTGTTGTGTGCCTCAATTGGATCATACCATTTAACCCAATTGATTGTGTGTTTCTCTTCATTTATTACTTTCAAAAGTACTTGCAATTTTTTTTCTTATTTTAGTACATAGTCCTTATGCTCAATATAGTCTCTTATAGACTATCTATTTTCCAAGCCTATAGTACTAGGTCAATCCTATTGACATAATACTCTTTATTACTTCCCAAGATATAGAATTAGGTTGACCCTATTAACTATGTATCTTTTTATACTTGTTTATTGCCTAGGTTACATAACTAGGTCGACCTAGTTGACCTTGTACCCCTATTTTCTCAAAATTTTAGACCCTATTTTATGTACTAGGTTAACTCAGTCGACTCTATACTCTTTATACCTTCCCTATTTATCCAACTCAGTTAATTATTCTCCTTATTATAATTTTATTCATCTCTCTCAAGTCAGCATGAAGTCCTTTATTAAAATCATCTTGGATAACCTTAATCCATTTAGATACTATATGATATATTCATTTCTCCCTCTCTTTTCCTCCCAAGAGCACCATCATTCTTGGGAGACCTCTTCCCCTCCTTCATCTGTGACTTTTCATATGGTGCAAATCACACTTCAAGATAAAGTTGATGGGTTTTAACCTTTCTATACTTATCAAGATGCTTCTCGTATCTAAAACCTTAAAAATAATGTGGGATTAATTGACACAAGTTTAATCAATAATCCCACTAATAATCCATCTTATAATAACCCTCCTCCTAATATCAATTTCAGGAGTGCTTCCTATAAACACCAACCCACCTATTGATATAACTCAACTTCTTGCACAAGTGATATAACAAATAAACATAACTCAAACTTATAACACCTCTCAAATAATAAAAATCTAACATAATTTGATTAATATAGCTAATCAACCTCCAACTATCCATCCTCAAGCAAACCCAAATTACATTCCTCCACCTCTTAGGGATGATTTAGGCAATGTTCTTCCTCAACTTTTAATGAATACCAAGATGCTTCAAAATATTAAAAATGAGGCTTTATCTCCCTTCAATATGTCGATTGATATTGGTAACATATCTCCAAATATCAAGTATGATGGGATTAAATACCCCACATTATTTTTTAAATCCTTTGGCAATATTTACAAATAATGGATCCAAACTAATACCTTCACCACAACTAAACTCTTAGTCAAAACCTTTACTAGTGATGTATTATAATGGTACAACCAACTTCTCAAACATTATATTTTTTAACTTGAATATTTGGTCAATCCTCTAGTTAAAGAGTTTCAACACAATGACCTTCCAAAAAATTGTCTTTGTCACTTCATCAATGCTAAATAATCACCCACTAAATCAGCTCATGACCTTATCAATAAATGTAAATCATTGGCCCATAAAGCTAGCCATAACATGATTGATGATAACTTGTTCAAACTCTTTACAATTACTTGACTCCTCTTCAATATAAGGTTCAAACTTTTTCCCCCCAAACACTTAATGAAACTCCTGACCAAGATAAATGTCAAGAACTTATCATGAAGCAATTCAAACCTAATCCTAAACTTATTAAAGGATATTTTTAAAAATATACTAATTCTATCACTATAAATAATCTATGAACCAAACCATGAGTTTCCAAAACCTACATACCTTCATCTTCTCACATACCACTCATAGTTCAATAAATGAAACAATTTTTACCTCCCTCTAAACCTTCCACCTATTCTAACAATCCTCCTCAGTGGTATGACCCTAATCAATTTTGTTGGTTCTATTATGGCATTGGTAACTCTCATGAATATTTTAGAGGGCTCAATAAATTTTATGTCCTATATGCATGGTGATTCATTTAATCATGAAGCTATGATCTATCTTTGTCATCAAGAGTACATCATTGCTTCTCAAAAATGATAAGTTTCCAAATCTTCTAACTCAAATTCCAAAAAGTATTTTTCCATAAATAATCAACAAACTATTAAGGATGTTTATTTCATTGATGTCAACTATTACCAATACTATAACAATTCTTAATATGTTAACACTACTAAGGTCAACTATCATCGCAAGACAACCCACAAAGATCCTATTACCAAACCTAAAAAGCCATCTTTAGAAGAAAAACTTCTCAAAGATACTACCACCACTAATCTAGATTCAAAAGCCCCTAAGGAACCATCTCCTCCTTCTGAACCCCCAACCACTTTTATTCCTTAAAAATCTACTTTACCTCCTAAACATCACGTTGGTTCTTTTTCTAAATCTCATTGGATTTTTTTTTAAGAACTTAACTCTATGCCTTGTAAGATTCCACTTATGGATTTGGTTAGTACTTCCCCTTATCATCACAAGTTCCTTATGTAACAATTGTAAAAAAATGAAAATCCATCATTTATAGATAAATAAACACCTTCTATTAAACCTCAACCTACCAACGTTCATACCATCAAAATTATGTGTCCTTATTCCAAGCCTTCTTTGAATTTATTAAGGAGGACATGATCAATGATGAAATTAATTTTTATGTTGATGATCTACCACTTTTTATTAAAATATACATTAATAATACCCTTATACATAAATTTCTAGTTGACAAGGGATCTAGCATTAATTTGACATCTTTGTGTCTTATCCAATAACTTGGCTATAAAAAGGATCATCTCAAGCAAACCCATCTAACCTATCATGGTTTTTATAAGACTAATCAAAAGCCACTTGGTTGTATTTGGCTTCCCCTAACCATCAAACTTAAGACCATTCAAACTAAGCTTATGGTTCTTAATTTACCCTTATCTTATAATATACTCTTTGGTCACCCATGGACTCATAGAATGAGGGCCATTGCTTCTTATGGTAGCTAATGAACTAAATTATTACATAATGGAAAATGATATAATAATGATGGTGATCCCATTCCTTGGAGTATTTAACTTCCTAATCCCAAATCTTAGTATCATATTCCTACCATTCCTAAAATTAAGTGTTCTTTTACTTGAGTCCATCAACATCAATCCTAATTTACAAGTCATTCTTATTGATTTAGATGATGATGAACCTAATTATTTATAATATACTTTTAATATTACAAAACTACATCCCTACATTCTAGAATGGCTTCCTCCTTATTTATTACCTTGGGACCATACTATTCCTCTTATTGATGAAACAACTGACTTTCCCCCTCCATACAATGCTCAAGAGCCTTCTTTACTTGGAGATGCCTTCACTTGAAATGAATTTGGAGTGGATAAATTATTTAAATATCCTCTCCTTATGTATCCATGTAAATTTATTAATATTGGGATTTCACCTTCTGAAACTTCCCCTAAATATCAAGCATGTATAATTTTTCCAACATATGATGAAAATTACATATTGGCCCAAGCTCAATACTTAGACCTAGACATTCAAAATTAGCAAAATACCTTATCTCAAGTTCATGATTTTAATTAGGATGTTCACACCATTTATATGGATTATGAATTAGATCCTAAAGGCTATGTACCTCTTACCGATTCTCTACTTCTTGATACTCCTTAGGTGGTAGAGCAAATTATACCTTCTAAAATTTCAAAAAAAATTGCATCTTCTTTACCACCTATAGACCCAACATTGCATTTGATCCTTCCCTCATCATCAAAACCATTAACACACCAATCCTTTTTTATCCATCTAATTATACTACTTCTGATATTACACTTGATGCAAAGGCAATTGATGTTCATCAAATACATTTTGATTATGATCACCATGGTAATCAGATTCCATATCTTGAGTTAGATGTTGATTTTTATGGTCCTCTTCCCACATTGCCTAGTGACAAATCTATTCTTGAACTAGTTCATGCCTAAGAACCTTAACTTCCTTAGCAACATCATAAACTTGGGAGTTTTAAAACTAAAACCCCTAATTTCAATAACTTTATTACTAGCATTGATCCTAAAACTAATAAAATTTCTATTTTACTCAATGTACCATATCACTTCCAAGATGGCAATGATTTTCTTATCAAAGAAACCACTCACATTGAATATCATACTCCATCATATCCTCAACTAATTATAATTTATATAAAACTCACCTACCAAGTATGATAATTTTATCTTATTTTTTAATAAATATCATGAGATCTTCACTTGGTCATATAAGGACATGTCTGGTATCATCCCTAAAATTATGGTACATAACATCATTACTTATCCTGATGCCAAGATTGTGCATCAAAAATAAAGGTAATTTCCACTTGAGGTTTCCTCTTTATGTCATAAGGCAATAATCAAGCTTCTTGATGCCAAATTTATCAGACTAGTGGACTATTCTAAATGGTTTTCCAACATTATTCTCATTTAGAAAAAAGGTCACTATGGTCATTCACATCTATATTAATTTATACAATCTTAACGTTGCTTGTCCAAAGGATAACCTCCTTTTACCTTTGATAGATTTCATCATTGATTCCACAGATGGGTACAAAATTTTTTCTCTTATGGATGGATTCTTGGGATATAATTGAATTCACGTTGCCCCTAGGGACCAATATAAAATGACTTTCACCATGGAATGGGTAACTTAATTCTATGTCAAATTTTCCTTCAGCCTCAAAAGTGTTGGAGCTACTTATCAATGAGAAATGACTCACATATTTCATGATATTATCTAAAACTTTGTTAAAACCTATGTGGATGACCTCATTGTTAAATCCAAAAGTCGTAAGACTCATCTCTCTAATCTTGCCATCATCTTTGACCATCTTCTTATATATTGAGTTAGACTAAATCTTTATAATGTGTCTTTGGTGTCACATCTATAAAATTATTAGGATTCCTAGTCATTCTCTATGGAATCTATATTGACCTAGTTAAGATTATTGTTATCATCAACATGCCCATTCATTGTTCCATTCCATACATTCTTACTTACTTAGGCAAACTACCCCAAAATGGCTTATAACATCCACTGTGTCAATTCTCTTCTTAAGAAAGGCAATGCTTTAGAATCGATGGACCCTTGTCAAAAATCATTTGATAACATTAAAGAGTCATTTATTCACCCACATACACTTCATCCTCCTTCCAATGATTGAACCTTGATCCTATATACTTCTTATACACCCATATTGGTTGGGCCAATGCTTGCCCAAAAAGATGATACTAGATGAGAGCATGTTATCTACTACATTAGCTGAGGCCTCATCAATTATGAGAAACATTATATAAAAGTTGAATATAATTGCCTCAGCATCTATTTCATAAATGAAAAGCTTTGACATTACATGTTATACCAGACCACTTATATCATCATTCATTTTGACCCCCTTCATCACTTCTTCTCCAAAGCCTTTCTCCCTAGAGATAAAATTAGCAAATGGATGGTCCTCCTTATAGAATTTGATTTTTTTATTGAAACTCAAAAAGATATCAAAGGAGAAATCATAGTTTATCAACCTATCACAAATCCTATGCTATATACTAATCACCTTCAAGATAGTATCCATGATAACAATATTCTATATATTAAAGATCTCAATCAAGCTATCTCTCTCAAAGATTACATTCATAATTTTACCATTGATCTTGAATAAAGTAATATTAATGAATTCTTTATTCCCTATGATATTACTAAACCAAAAGTAATTATTGAAGAGATTCTTGAAATTAATGTCAACTTGCATGAGGATACTTGGACCCTTCACTTTGATGGTGTTAAATGCCTTCAAGAATTTGGGGCAAGTTTTATTCTTACAAGTCCTATATATAAAATCATCCCTTTAGTTTTTTTCTTCACCTTTGATGTAACCAATAATATGACCAAATATGAATCTCTAATCTTAGACATGAGAGCTACTCTCAATTTAGACATTCAATACTTACATGTTTCAGGTGATTCTCAGCTTATTTTCCATCAACTCAATGGTGATTACCAATTCAAAATTGATAATCTCATTAATTATCATTAAATTTAAACCACTCTCACTAAATATTTCATTTCCTTTACTATCGAGCCTATCCCTTGAGATCAAAATTCCATTATTGATTCCCTTACTTCATCAACCTCTCTCTTTCATCCCCACCAAGTTCTTTTCGATCACATTTTTCTTATACAAATAATAAAATATCCATATTCTAATCAACCACTAGATTATCTTATCTATCACATCAAGTTTGTTACCATTTTACAAAGCCCATAGTATAAATACATCATTCAATTTTTAGAACACCAAACTTATCCTCTTAACTTAGACTCTTATGAAAAGATACGTATTCATAAACAAGCTTTCAAATATGTATTTTAATAAAAAATCCTTTATTATCATAATTATGAAGGTACCTTGATCAATTGTGTTATGTACTATGAGGTCCCTCCTCTTCTTAAACAAGCACATGGGGGCATTTATGGTGTTCATTGTAATGAACATACTACAACCTGTAAATGCCTACATATGTGATAATTTTGGCCTACTCAAAAAAAAGATGCAATAAAATTCACTATAAGTGTACTCCTTTATAAATGAATGATTATTTAATTCATTCACCTCCATCTGAGCTTCAAAATATTGAGTCTCCCTATCCATTCTCCATGTGGGTATTAGATCTCATTGGTAAATTACCATGTTCTCAAGATAGGCATATTTTATCATCACAGTTACCAAATATTTTATAAAATGAGTTAAAGTGATGCCCCTTATTAATGTCATTGGTAGCACCATTTCCAAATTCATTCTTAAAAAAATCATTTCCCACTTTGGTGTTCCCCATAGTATCATTGACAATAATGGTGGTAATTTCAAAAATAAGACATCAAACAAATTATACTAAATTTAAGATTAATCAAAAAAATTCTACACCTTATCATTCATAATGAAATGGCCAAGCTGAGGCCACTAACATAATTCTTCACAAAATTCTTTAAAATATAATTCATGACACCCACATGGATTGGCACCTTCATATTTATCCTTATATTTGGGCCTATCAAACTAGCATATGTACTACCACTAGGGCAATGTCAATCTCTCTATTATATAGTTCTGAATCAGTTCTTTCATTAAAAGTTGAGTTTCCCTCTCTCCATATATCTCTTCATGGTATCATTCCCAATTAATAATTATGTGAATCTCATCTTCATTCCCTCAATTTCTTTGATGAACACTGGCTTTCATCTTTATAACATAATCACCAATACAAGGCTCGTATTTCCAAATGACATAACAAACATGTTAAATTTTGTACATTTATTATTAGTGATATTGTCCAAAAATAAGACTAAATTCATGAAAAATAAGGTAAATACACCCAAAAATGGTGGGGCCCCTACTTATTCAAAGACATTCTTGTTCTAAGTACTTATCACCTTTAAACCAATGAAGGCCATATTTTCAAAGAACCCACCAATACACAATTCCTCAAGAAATATTTTTCTTAATTCCTTTCCTTATTTTCATGATTTCTATATTATATATAAAAAAAAATTTGTGTTACTTACATGGGTCTCTCTTATAATAGTTCTCTCTTTCTTATGAACCTTTAGTCCTTCCTTTTTGGTCTTATGGTTTCCCCTTTTCTTTCATGAGTTACATTGTAACACTCTAGAGAGGACCCAATCTTATTCATGATATGCCATAGTCTTATTTATTTTAATACTCTTTTTACTTAGTTTTTTTCATCCCTTATATTTATTTTTTATGAGTTTTAGTGTAAGACCATGGATAGGACCTATCCTTCCTCATAAAATACCATCTTTTTCTCATTTATTTTTCACATGATTTTTGTACCCTCATGGGTTTCTCTTTTATGAGTTGTAGTGTAAGACCATGCATAGGACCTAGCCTTCCTCATAAAATTACCATCTTATCATTCCTTTTTTTCACCCTAGTGGGTTTCTCTTTTGTGAGTTATAGTGTAAGACCATGGATAGGACCTATCCTTCCTCATAAAATACCATCTTTTTCTCATTTATTTTTCACATGATTTTTTACACACTCGTGGGTTTCTCTTTTATGAGTTGTGGTATAAGACCATGGATAGGACCTAGCCTTCCTCATAAAATTACCATCTTGTCATTCCTTTTATAAAATGTATTTTTGATCCTTGTTCTCAACTTTAGCTTTTTCTTCTTTTGATAGATGGAATTTGAAAAACAATATATGTTAGAATGTTTTCATCTATTTCTCTCATTATTATAATAAGGAATCACATTTTACTATCATTGTATCCCTTTTTCACCCTTGGTCACATTTTTTGTAGTTTTAATTAATTGAAATTGTTCTATGTGTCATTCCTCTTGATTTCCTTTCTTTTCAATCCACATTGGATAAAGTAAGGTCGAAGTCAAGATAACACTTTAATTTCACCTAGATTTATGAGACTCTCAGACACCATGATTTCTAAAGTTATCTTTCTTATTAATCAATTCCCAAGTATTCAAATTAAATTCATCTTTATCACCCATGTTTGGTTTTCAAAATCCAAATAAAGGAGGAATAAAAAACCATAAAAAAAGTTAAAATCTAAATCATTTGAAATAAAAGGCAATGATATATAAAAGGTAACATAAAAATATCAAAAGTTAAAATCATACCAAATGACATGATTAAAATCATATATCCTATCTCTAATTGAATCTCAAACTCCATAGTTGGCATCACAATAGATTTGAGGTCCATTTGGGTGTCGTAGGCCAATAAATTAGACTAGGAGAATTCAACAAACTCTATGGTGATACCTACTTTATCACACAAGTACCCAATCTTCATAGTAGATCCATGGCTCTATAAGGTGTCTTGAGAAATGAGGAACACATTATGGAAAGGTAGGTATATTTTAATTTTCATTCATATAGCCTTAATGTGATGATTTATATACTTCATTTATTGACATAAGACTTGTATGTCTAAGAGAAGCTCTTCAGAGTCCTTAAGGTCAAAAATTTTATTATTTTAAAAATACTAATTTGAGTGTGTTAACTTTGATAAAGAGTTCATATACCTTATTTTTTACTTCATTATCTTTTCCACCCATTTCATTT
Organism: Torreya grandis; assembly: GCA_037957365.1. Taxonomy (NCBI): domain Eukaryota; kingdom Viridiplantae; phylum Streptophyta; class Pinopsida; order Cupressales; family Taxaceae; genus Torreya; species Torreya grandis. The sequence continues at coordinate 499,428 of JARHVA010003964.1, forward strand.
CCCCCCTTTATTTGCATGTGTGATTTCAAATTTATTTTCCCTATTCTCTACTTCATTCTTCTTCACATATTAAAAACATGCTAGCACTACTTTGTTTCAATTTTATCTATCCTTAGAAAAAAAATAATATGCTTGAGAAGCTTTGATTAATTTATTTACACCATGGATTTACATTTATAAATATGCCTTTCTTTTTTCTCTTTTTACCATTTTTCATTTTTTATATTACCCCTTTTTGTAAACACCTGAGTTCATTTCTACTTTCATATAATTTTTTCATTATTGAGTGAGGTTGTCTTGTTACTTCTCATTCATCAGTGTTTTTTTCCCTTTTATGCAACTTTTTCCATTGATGACTAAGTAAATATTGTTACTTCTCACTCATCAATGTTGTTCTACAATTTTTAATTCCCCATCATTTTTTAAGTAAGGATTATCACTGCTTTTTCACTAATGTTTGATTACTATTCTTTTTGACATGTATCCTTGGTTTGACTTGGTGAATTTTCCTTTCTTACTCAAGGTTAAATTTTTTGATTTTTTGGGTTTTTAGTAGCCTTGGATTTTTGGTTACCCGATTTACTCTCAAAATTTTTGAATTGGTTATTTGGTCTAACATAACACCTATCACCCCAACTTTCTAAATTTCCAAGTACATTCCATCCACATATCACTAGTTATCTTCACTTTCCTATGTTTGTTTGTTTTTTCTCTTTAGTTTTATACTCTTGGGTTTGTCTAAAATATTCACAATCAAAAATACAAAAAAAAAAAAAAAACCCATTTAGAAAGGTACACATCACATTTACTTTTCAAGTAATTCCCTTTCAATCATTTAATTTAAATAATTATTTCTTTAAAATACTACAATTTTTTTTAGCCTCAACATTGTGTGTTACTATGTTCTTTCTCAAATCACTATCCCCTATTGCACCTTAGTGACACATGATGCAATTCATGTGGGGCATATGTATACACATAATATTTTCAACTTTATCAAATACTTATGCTTTATATCTTATAAGAAACCGTCAAAACTCAATATCTTTAAGTGTACACCTTAAAAGGTGGATTGAGAAAATGGTGGTTAGACCATTGGTGCTTCATAGGATTGGTGTCACTTATTACCACTTATTACCTATCCAAACAGATCCTAAAACCATTCCTTAAGCTATTACTCCTCCTTTGTACACTTATCCAATATTTTCCCAATTTTCATCCCTCTTTTCCCCACCTTAAGCCCCTCTTGATAGTCTGATCTATTAGGTTGATTGGGTTGACCATATACTATTTCCGGTAAAATTCATTTATGGTCTAGGTCAGCTCTTGGCTAACCTATCCCTTGACCTAGTGAATTTTTGCCCTTAATTATACTAGGTTAATTGGGTTGACCCTATTAAATGAAACCTTTAGAAGGGATTAGGGTCAAATCCTCCTATATATAGAATATTATTTCATCATTATCTACATAATGAATAAGGGTTATTATTCACTTGTGCTTCTTTACAATATTCTCTTCCACCATTCTACTTGAGAAGTCTTAGCTTAGGGTTTCTACTTAGAGAATCTAGTCTTATGGAGAAGTCTTGGATACTTTGGCCTTTCTTAGTGATCCTTAAAAACCATAACAACCTCTTATGAATCCCATTTGTCCAAGGTAGACATTGAGTCTCAATGGATTTATCTTTCAGGTAAGTATTCTCTAACTTTGCTCCTCTCTTTAGTAGATAAAAGTAGCATAAGTATTGGCTTCAAATAATATTACTCTTCTCTTTCCATGTATTAGGGTCTTCCTCATACATAGCTTAATTGATACTCTCCTATGCATGTTTTTTTGTTTACTAACCCCCATATTATGCCACAAGATTTGGTGAGAACTATATAAGATTTCTTTGATTTACTTGTTATTAGTTTAGTGAGATATAAAGCATAAGACCTAATAAGGGTTATTACATGATTGTTCTTTATTTGAGGCTTTATAACACTCCCTAACATTGTATATTATGATAAGAGATACCTTTATTGGGTCTATCATATCCCCATATTGGTCATGTTCTCTATTATCTAATGTAACCCCAATAGATGTGTATCATATGATCTATATTCTCTAAGTTAGGATTAATTAATAGACATGATGCATTTTTTATTGCATACAATGGGTACCAAAATGATGAGTTATATAAAACATCAATTAAAACTACCCAAATACATGTAAATTATGGATCTATAATATAATAGATCATAATTAGAAAATATACAACACATGTCATATCCATACCTTTAGTGACTAAGGGAAACTATGCCCATTTATTTTTTTCAATGAGAAAATTTTGGAATATTCATAGTATTTGACATCGAATCAATAATTTTCTCACCTATGTCCAACTTATATAATAGTATCTTCTTTTCCTCCACCATTTCCCTTACAAAATAGGATTGCACATAAATAGGTTTAGTTATATAATGATATTTAGTGTTTCTTTATATAAAAATTACACTTTGAGAGTCATAAAAAATAATTTTATCCTTTTGAATAAACCCAACAATGTAAAATAACATTTTAATCCAAACCCCTTGTTTACTTTCCTAAATAACTTTTATGTACTAAACCTTGGTGATGGATATTATAACACTAGCTTGTCATTTTATCATCAAGCTTACAACTCCAACAGACAAGTTTGACACTCATTAGTAGATATTCCTCATTCAATATCTATATCTCATTCCAAATCCACAAAACCATGTATATTCAATGTTTTTAATTCCACTAGGATTATCCTGATAGAATATTACATAGTCTGACATCCCATGAAAATATAAGGAGATCCTGTTCACCATAGTCCAATGTTTCTTTCCTAAGTTTGACATAAATTTTATCAATACTCCCACTACTAGATTAATTTAAATCTTGGTAGAGACCATTGCATAAATCAAACCACCAACATCACTAGCACACATGACTAGAGACATGCCAATTTCTTCTCCTATTTTAGGACATTGTTCACTAAATACATTTTGACCAATGAGAAAGGGAAAATTTAAAATCTTAATTTCTTACATCTTAAAAATATATAGTATCATCTAACATACTTCATTTTTAAACCATAGTTTCTTGATTACCTAATCCATTTTAATTTCCATGCCCAAAATACATTTTTTTGGCACCAAGATCCTTCTTATCAAATTGAGATGATAATCAAGACTTAAAATAATTGGTCATTTAATTATTATTTCTAATTAATAGTATGTATTCCACATACAACACTATTATAATAAAAACTTCACCTTCTTATTTGAAATATACATAGGGATTAAATTTTTTTCTTCCAATCCTGAATCCCAATACATACCTATCAAATTTATGGTTCCACATTCTTGGTGATTGCTCCAATATACATAAATACTTTTCCAAAATTCACATTCAATCCTCCTTACTAATTATCTTAAATATTTTCATTTAGCTCATGTATATTTACTACTCAATATCACATGTAAAAAGGTTTTCTTTACATCTATTTATTCTATTTATAAATCCAAAATAGTATAAATAACTAGAATAAATCTTACATAATTTAATTTAAAAAGAGTTAATAAAATATCACCAAAATAAATTACCTCTAATTTAGATAATCCATTTTATACCAATAAATCTTTATACTTCTTCTCACTATACTAATTCTTAAATATGCATTTCAAACCAACATGTTTTCTTCCAATAGGTAATTTCATTATATCCCATGTATAATTTTTTATCTAAGGACCCCATTTCTTCCTCAAAATACTTATTCCAGAACATAGTATAATTTAGGTTAAAATCCTCCTTTACAATCTCGGGGTCTTCATCAATAATAAACAAAACTAATAAAATGAATTCAAATGTAAACTAGGATGAATATAACGATCATATGTCATTTTCACATGATCTAATCTTCTCAAGATTGGAGTTTAGAGTTCTACATATTTAGACTATTCCTCCTTTACCTTATTTGAGTCTTCATATTTTAAATTTTATTATGTTTCATCCTTTATATTTGAATCAAACTTATAAATTCTTCTCACTATTTTTATTCAAATTGAATTTATTTAGGTTCATCATTTGGCTATTCTTATTTTTAAACTTCTTTTTCCTCTTAAAAGTTAAATTTGTGAGTGTACACAATTCAATTATTTTTAGAATTCCATAGCTTAAATCTCTTCACACTAGACCATATCCAATAATCATACACTTTAATAATTTTTTGTATATCTTAATCTTTTTTCCTTTAGAATATATACAGGCACCATACCAAAAAATTATATGTTTAGGATAGGATTTATTACTAGTCCATGTTGGAGAGTTGTAAATTATGTCATGGTGGCATCTGTGTGAGTGGATGAAGTTCTTTTATAGCCTAAGTGATAATGATAAAATGTGCAATGTACTTGTCTTAATATACTTGAAGTTGGCTTGGTTGATCTTTAGTTTTGGCATTATTAGATAAGTCTAGGGATAAGTGTGGTGATTTTAACATGTGAAAGAGGTCCATAAGGTATTTTATATGATTTTAAATCTTAAGTTCATAAGTTTAATTAATTTGGTAGTTCATACTTTTCATCTAGACACTTTGGGTCTAGTGACAGAAAATCTTAGTAAGTAATTTGATGACATCATCATTACCATGTGTGGATGAGTCAGGGGTATTTGGTAATATGGTTTCAATAAAACTAGTCCTTAATTTCTATGAACTAAATCTTAGTTCATGCACCTAAGTTTATTCAAAGATATACAAGGGAAAAGTTGGGCTCCCAAGCATTTTGATATTGTTTTCCCATACTTAGCCAAATTTGTAATATGGTAAGAAAAGCTAAGTATTTTGATGAAGGCACATCTCACATGTATGGATTTTTAAGGATAATTTTATCATATGGGTTTATTAAATTTTGTGGCTAGTCCTTATTCACCAAATTTTAGGTCATGCAATGTAACATGGCAAAATTTATGCATGTTCAAAGTTGGTCTCCAAGATAAGTTTTAAGCATAGATGGCTCTGTGATATAATATTTTGAGAAGGAATTTTAATGATGATATATCTCACACATGTGAGATTTATATTATTATTTTTCTATATGGTTGTATTATCCTATTTAATGAGATCATATGGTCCAAATTTTAGATCATGCATCTAAGTACAGAAGAAGTTATTGAGGTTTAAAGTTGGCTACTCAAACAGATTGCAATGGTCCCCATAGTTTAATGCTGAGTAGAGATAAAGATAGAGATTTTTTCAAGGAATAAATATGATTATGAGATATTAAATATATATATATATATATATAAATTATGAGTAAATTTAATACGTCATAGTGATATTTGTTTAGTATTGTAAAATACCAAGCTATGTATAAGAGATCGATGGTGCATAGTGAATCAAAGTTGTAAGAGTGTATGAGATGAGTTCAACTATCAATTGTTTAACATTTGAGCATTAGAAGTTATATGTTAAAGTTAAAAATATATTGATAGTGTGTATTTTATTTGAGTAATGAGGACATGATATGCAAGCTTTGTGTTTGAAGTTTAATTGTGACCGTTGATATTTAAATATTTGAATTTAACAAGGGAAAAACTAGTGTCTAGATTTTGAGTCATATATTTTGATCCAAAATGAATTATAAAATGTATTAAAATAAAAGTGGTATATAAATCTAAATTTATTATATAAATATGTGTTTTAAGATCTGGAAGGTGTATAGACAAATATATTAAGCTCCAAAGTCTACTATGTGTTCTTGCATGTTCTGCAAGTAACTCGAGAAAGGTAATTGAGCTCGTTTTGATGTTTTTGATATTATTGATGAATTAGATATATGGGAGTGTTTTATAATCCATAATTATTCTTTATGTTCATTTTAAATGTTTGACCAATTGTATGTAATATGAATAATGGTTTAGAAGGTGACTATGTGTTCGCTCATAATGATTGTGTGTATAGAGAAGTGTTTGAGTTATTTGTGCCTAAGAAGAAGGGTATTGTAATGGATATATATTATTAAATAGGAAATATATAACATTTAAAATGGTTCTATTCATTTTTAAAGTGTTCTTATTTTCTTTGTTTTCTCAAAGAAGAGTCAAAGAGATGAATGGTTCTTCATAGGACCTAAAAGTGACTTAGGCCTATTTGAAAGTGGATGGTCTTAAGTGTGACCCATGTGAGATTCCTTAAGGGTGAAGGAATGTTTTTTATAATAACAAATATGTTGATAAATCATGATAGATCTATATATAGTGAAATCAATGATGATGATTTGTAGACTTGTGAGAAGATTTTGTGAGAGAATGCAAGGTGTATGTGATATTTATGGAGTGAAGGAGAGGTAGAGTGCCTAGTTGATGAGTTAATAAATGGAGTAGATTAAGGATTATGTTTATGAATTTTAAGTCATGTTTCTAATGTCAAAATATTTCTATTTCATTTTGAGGATATGTGAAGAGGTTCGAGTGTGCATATGCAGATAGTTCGAGTGAAGAACGAAAGAGATTGTGACATATCTATGTGAGAGGCCTATTTGAGATAAAGGTAGAGTTTTTATAGGGGTTAGATAAAAAATATCCATCATCAAGTGTTAAATAAATCATTAATAATGTGTAAGTGTTCAAAGGAGTGTCTAAAGGCCTTGGTCTTCCTTAGGGGTAGTTTTTCCTTGTGAAATAGGTGTTTCACTAAATACCTTTGGTCAGGAGGACATGATCAAGGTTTATTGGTCTAAAGGATTTTATCAATCTCTTATTTGTAGTTTCTTAGAAGACATTAGTCCATTTGTTTCAGAATATAGAGTGTGTTTTATTACCCATGAGGTTTCCCCATAGGAACTATGTGTTATGTGTTTGATATTATGTATGTATTGAATGAATGAGCTCTCTTGTTAGTGTTTCTTGATCAAGTTGATATATGTTGATTGTTTAATAGTTTAAAAGGACTAAAATTGTAATTTAAATATCTAGGCTTAATGATTCACCCACTTATTAGTGATTTTACCTCTAATGATTCATATTAGAGTAGGTCCTTTGGTAAAGGATTAACATCTTGAGTGTGATCCAAGGTACAATATGGGTAGTCATCAAGGAGGTTTCTATACTAAGAAGGCACAAACATTTAATGGATCTAATTATGCCTTTTGGAGTGCCAAGATGAGGACATACATTATTTCCCAAGGGTTTGATGTATGAAAATCTATTGTAGATGGTTATGTTGCTCCTACTATTCTTCCATTTAGTGTTACAAACAAGAAGTTGTTTGAGAATAATTCTAAGGCAATGAATGCTATTAGTTATGGTCTTTTAGAGACTGAATAAACCAAGGTAATCCATTGTAAATATGTTAAATAGATATGGGAAAAAAATCATATCATTTATGAAGGAGATTCAAATTTCAAGCTTGTTAAGTTGTATACTCACAAAAGGCAATTTGAAAGTCTCAAGATGAATGAAGAAGATTTTATGGTATCCTTTCCATAGAGAGTTGATGAGATTGTGAACATCTTCAAAGGTCTTGGAGAGAAACTTAAAGAGGATACTATTATGGAAAATTTATTAAGGTATCTATCCCCCAAGTTTCATGTAAAATTATCTACTATAGAATAAAGGCATAATCTTACTTAGCTGAAGATGGAACAATTGCATGGCACCCTTACTACCTATGAGATGAGGAAGAATGATTATATACCACCAAATAAGGAAGCATATTTTAAGAATAAAATTAAGACAAAGAAGAATTTCCAAGGTAAGAAACTCAAGGAGGATGACATTCCTAATATAGATGAGGATGAACTAATTGCTTTGATTTCAAGGAAGTTGAGAATAGGTTTAGGCAAGTATAAAGGTAAACTACCCCTCAAATGCTTCAATTTTGGTTAGATAGGACATTTTGATAATAATTACCCTCATAAGTATTATAAGGATGATGATGAATAGCATGATTAAGGTCATGATGATGTCAAGAAATATTTTAGGTCTAATAAAATTAAGAAGGGATTCAAAAGGTTTGATAAAAAGAAGTACTTCAAGGATAAAAAGAGTATCTACACCAAAGAAGATTGTATCTCATTAGATGAGAGTGAAGATAGTGACTTAGAGTATGATCATGAAGATGATGGTCATGTCAAAGATAGAACCCTTTTCATGGCTGAGGAAGGAAGTTACTCACAACAAAAGGAGTCTACATGGAGTGATTTAAATGATGATGAATATGAGGTGTACTATGAGGAAGAAGATAAATACAAAGATGAAATATAAACTCAAGGACTTTGTAGATTAGTTTAGTGTGTTTGAGGGTAGAATGGATTAAGATTTCAAGGAGTATGAAGATATGGTTAATCATCTCAGTTATCAATTGAAAATCCTATATACAAGCTTAAAAGCTAAAGAAGATGAATGTGCAAGGTATGTAACTAAAAATGAGTCATTGAGATCTAAGTTAGAGAAGACATATATAAATTTAATGTCATTTTTGAGATTTTAATAGATCCCAAGTGATCTAAAAAAAAATTGAATGATAAAAATCATGCTAGTGATAAGACTGGTCTTGGATACAAAGAAAAACTAGATACTACAACTTAAGATAAGATGAAGACTAATGTGAACAAGGACAATCTAACTTTGAAGACAAATCATCATATAAGGAATGAAGGTACTAGAACAATGCATATAGATTAGATAACCAAATGCCATGAGGTATGCAAGTTTTAATGGTTATTGTTACACATGTAATCAATTTGGTCATAGGGATAGAGAATACAAGAGACATGTTAAAAATGAATTTACATGGAACTATGATGGGGGTCATTAGTCAAAAGGTGTGATCAAGGTTGAGTGATTGAAATATCATGATATAAGACACTTTGTAAAACATTTTCCATTTAAGGTAAGGCAAGTTGAGTTTCCTTTAAGAGATATTGAGTGCTACAATTATTATGAACTAGGACACATTTCAAGATGTTATCCAAATTTGGTAAGATAGAATGATCTTTTTGAAAAAGGTATGATGTGATTCAACTATCAAAAGAGATTTCACATTGTTATATTCTCGAAGTAGAGGCCTATAAGTTAGAATAGGATCAATTAGGCTCCTATAATGAAAGGAAGAAGACATGTTAACTCATGGAGACCAAAGGTGATAAGTAGGAGTTATGGTGAGTCTGTAGGTCTAAGTAATATGATTACAATGGTGGATAATGATTTAGAAGTTGATAAGTGTCAAGGTCTCTCATTATCTGCTCATGTTAAGAATAAAGAGACAAGCTCAAAAAGAACACCAAGGTGTTGATTGAGGTTGGTTCTAAAGTAAGGATCCAAGTGGACATCTTGTTGTTAATGAGAAAGTTTCATGTAAATAACATCAATTATCAATGTCTAATAATGGGTAACTATACTACAATGTGTATTCTTCAAATGAAAATCCTAAAAATAAGAAGAAGAAGAAGAAGGACAATCAGTCTTATAGCTACAAGAGGATTCCAATGGTTATAGATGAGATGTGGGACACTCATAGCTTCACTTTGTTTTAGGACATTGTGATAAAGAGTATGTCTCTATCTATGCTTCTTAAGAGACTCATTTTAGTGGAGAATCAAGTGTTTATATGGTTATCTTCAAAATTTTCTATAAGGCTAGAGATGAGTGTTTTCAATTAGAGTAGGTATGCCTAGGTGGAAGATATGTTGTGATAATGTCATGATGTTGATAGTTACATATGGTCAATCTTCAGGGTTATAATGAGTGTTTCTAGGTGGCATAGTGAGATTGATTCCATGTTAAGATGATATTTTTTCATATAAAGGTCTATTGACCTTATTATATCATGTTTTATGTGGTTCTATGGTTTGATGGTACGTTGAAGTCAAATTAGAGATTTTTGTTTGCTCTTCAGTTTCCCACTTTGTGCTTAAGAGTAAACAAACCTAAAATGGGTTATAATATGTATGGGTTCCAAAATGTGTGGAAACTCAAATATTCATCCATAAGTGTGTAATGTCTATCTCCAAGTGTACAAGAAGTTTTAGAGGTGGATGTTGGACTTAAAGGTGTTGTGTTGACCTTGTTTATTTTAGGATTCTAGGGTTTTAGGCTCTACTATAAAGTGGTATACATTATGATTTGAGGTCTCAATATTCTTAATATGTTTAAAGGGAAAAATGGGTTGTCAAATCAATCTTCACAAAGATTTGAAGGTTTGTGGTTCTTAATTTATTCAAGTTTTTGTCAATATGGAGGGTTAATTGGCTAGTAGGTTTATGAAGTAAGTATTTTATAGAAGATGAGATAGGTAATTAAAATTTGTGTTCCTTAGGGGGAATATGAGATTTCTCTATTTATTAATTTTAAAGTCTTTAATATGTGTCTACTAAGAGTTGTGGGCTTTACAAGTTCTAGGTAGAGCTACAAAGAGACTAAATAGGTCTAGTAAGAAGAAGAGTTATTTTTGTTTAGTTTATCCAAAAGAGAAATTCATGAATATTTAAAGGTATATTATCAAGTTTTTTTAGATCATGTTTTCTATTTAGTGTGTAGCATTAATTTTTGATGGTGATCCTTGAGGGGGTTTGAGAGAGAAGGCTAGTAATCCTGCATAGTGGTTCCTCATGGTGTATAGAGATGTGAATATGATAAAAATGTGAAATGGCTCAAAAATATTTTGGGGAGTCCCTCTTAGATTTTTATTTATGATTTCCATCATATTTTAGTGTTTTGTGTGTTCTTTCTTCATTGGTTATTGTGCTTGGTTAAAGAAGAGTGTTGGCATGGAGCAAGAGGAAGTTGTCAAGGCAAGAAGAGGTAGGATGAAGGTAAGGGGATTTTTTATAATATTTATAATATGTTCCTTTCCTATTTTAGGTATTTTTAGGTCCATAAGATCATTTTGTTCCTACTTTGTCTTTGTGTCAAAGGGGGGAGAAAGTTCCTATTGTGAGAGTGCTTAAAAAGAGAGAAGGTGAGCTAAATGATGTTTGTTGACATCAATGAAAAAGGGAGATATTATTAGAGAGTTTTAAATGATTTAATGGTGATGTTATTTATGTTTCCTAGTGATTGGATGAAGTTATTTAATGTCCCAAGTGATAATGACAAAGTGTGCAATGTGTTTGTCATAGTATGCTTAAAGTTGGCTTAGTTGATTTTCAATTTTGGCATCATTAGAGATGTTTAGGGATGATTATGGTTATTTCATCATGTTAAATAGGTCCATCATGTTTTTTATATTATTTTAGATCTTGTTTTCATATGTGGAACTCATATGGTATTCCTTAGTTTTCATCTAGACACTTTTGGTCCAGTGGTAAAAAATCTAAGTAGGTAGTTTGATGGTGTCACCATTGCCATGTGTGGATGATCTAGGGGGATTTGATCATATGGTTGTGATAAAATTATTCCCTAATTTATATAAAATAATTCTTAGTTCATGTACCTATGGGAAGTTAAAGATATATAAGGGCAAAGTTGGGCTCTAAGGCATTTTGACACTGTTTTCCCATAATTAGCCATATTTGCAATATAGCAAGAAGATTTGAGTAATCATTTTAATGAAGGAATATATCACATATGTGGAAGTTAAAATATAAGGTGATAATATGGGTTTTTTAAATTTTTTTCCTAGTCCTTATGTACCAAATTTAAGGTCATGCGATATAGTGTAGAAAAAGTTATGCATGTTCAAAGTTGGTCTCCTAGACATGTTTTAAGCACAGTTGGCTCTATGATAGAATATTTTGAGAAGAAATTTTAATGATGATATATCTCAAATGTGTGAGAGTTATATGATAAATTTTGATATAATAGTTGGGCTTTAAGGCATTTTGACAGTGTTTTCCCATAATTATCCATATTTGCAATATAGCAAGAAGATTTGAGTAATCATTTTAATGAAGGAATATATCACACATGTGGAAGTTAAAATATAAGGTGAAAATTTGGGTTTGTTTAATTTTTTTCCTAGTCCTTATTTACCAAATTTAAGGTCATGCGATGTAGTGTAGAAAAAGTTATGCATGTTCAAAGTTGGTCTCCTAGACATGTTTTAAGCATAGTTGGCTCTTTGACAAAATATTTTGAGAAGAAATTTTAATGATGATATATCTCAAATGTGTGAGATTTATATGTTTAAAGGGAAAAATGGGTTGTTAAATCAATCTTCACAAAGATTTGAAGGTTTTTGGTTCTTAATTTATTCAAGTTTTTGTCAATATGGAGGGTTAATTGGCTAGTAGGTTTATGAAGTAAGTATGTTATAGAAGATGAGATAGGTAATTAAAATTTGTGTTATTTATTGGGAATATTAGATTTATCTATTTATGAATTTTCAAGTCTTTAATATGTGTCTACTAAGAGTTGTGGGCTTTACAAGTTCTAGGTAGAGTTACAAAGAGACTAAATAAGTCTAGTAAGAAGAAGAGTTATTTTTGTTTAGTTTATCCAAAAGAGAAGTTCATGAATATTTAAAGGTATATTATCACGTTTTTATAGATATTGTTTTCCATTTATTGTGTATCATGAAGTTTTGTTGGTGATCCATGAGGGGGTTTGAGAGAGAGGGCTAGTAAGCATGCATAGTGGTTCCTCATGGTGTATGGAGATGTGAATATGATAAAAATGTGAAATGGATAAAAAATATTTTGGGGAGTCCCTCTTAGATTTTTATTTATGATTTCCATCATATTTTAGTGTTTTGTGTGTTCTTTCTTCATCAGTTGTTGTGCTTAGTTAAAGAAGAGTGTTAGCATGGAGCAAGAGGAAGTTGTCAAGGCAAGAAGAGGTAGGCTGAAGGTAAGGAGAGTTTGTATAATATTTATAATATGGTCCTTTCCTATTTTAGTTATTTTTAGGTCCATAAGATAATTTTGTTCCTACTTTGTCTTTGTGTCAAAGGGGGGAGAAAGTTCCTATTGTGAGAGTGCTTAAAAAGAGAGAAGGTGAGCTAAATGATGTTTGTTGACATCAATTAAAAAGGGGGATATTATTGGAGAGTTGTAAATGAATTAATGGTGATTTTATTGAGGTTTCCTAGTGAGTTGATGAATTTATTTAATATCCTAAGTGATAATGACAAAGTGTGCAATGTGTTTGTCATAGAATGCTTGAAGTTGGATTAGTTGATTTTCAATTTTGGCATCATTAAAGATGTTTAGGGATGATTATGGTGATTTAATCATGTTAAATAGGTCCATAATGTGTTTTATATGATTTTATAGCTTGTTTTCATATGTGTAATTCATATGGTATTCCTTAGTTTTCATCTACACAGTCCAGTGGTAAAAAATCTAAGTAGGTAGTTTGATGATGTCACCATTGCCATGTGTGGATGATCCAGGGGATTTGATCATATGGTTGTGATCAAATTATTCCCTAGTTTATATAAATTAAGTTCTTATTTCATGCACCTATGGGTAGTTAAATATATATAAGGGTAACGTTGGGCTCTAAGGCATTTTGACAGTGTTTTCCCATAATTAGCCATATTTGCAATATAGCAAGAAGATTTGATTAATCATTTTAATGAAGGAATATATCACATATGTGGAAGTTCAAATATAATGTGATCATATGGGTTTGTTTAATTTTTTTCCTAGTCCTTATGTACCAAATTTAAGGTCATGCGATATAGTGTAGAAAAAGTTATGCATGTTCAAAGTTGGTCTCCTAGACATGTTTTAAGCATAGTTGGCTCTATGAAATAATATTTTGAGAAGAAATTTTAATGATGATATATCTAAAATGTGTGAGATTTATATGATAAATTTTTTATATGATTATATTCTCCCATGTGAGGAGATTATATGGTCTAAATTTTAGATTGTGCATCTAAACGTAGAAGAAGTTATTGAGGTTCAAATTTGGTTACTCAAATAGATTAAAATGGTCCCCATAGTCAGTTTTTCACAAGGTAATGTTTTATAAACTCTGAAAGAGATCGATGATGTGTGTTTTCTCCAATATTTTAGGAATCAATGAGATGGTAGGAAGTGTCTAAAGTTTAACATTGAATAGAGATAAAGATCTATCTTTTTTCAAGGATCATTAGTGAGTGGGAGATCATATAAATATATATAAATGGTGGATATTAAATTCAATAGGTCATAGTAATAATTTTTTATCATTTTTAAATACCAAGCTATTTAAAGGATATCAATGGTGGGTAATGAGTCAAAGTTATAAGAGTGCATGAGATGAGGTCAATTTTTAAATGTTTAACAGTTGAGAATTGGTGCATATGAATTAACATTCATAAGATATATATGGTTCAAATTTGATCTCATAAGTGAGTAAATGAAGTTTTAGATTTGTTTTTAATGTTTAACTATGACCATTGACATTTAAATATTTGAATTTAACAAGGGAAAATTATTGTCTAATTTTTGAGTCATATCTTTCGATCCAGAGTGAATTTGACCATGCAATGAAAATCAAAGTGGTAGAGGAATCCAATGACCATATATAAATATGGATTTTAAGATATTTAAGTGTGTATATAAAAATATATTAAGCTCTAAATTCAACTATATGTTCGTTTAAGTTTTGCAAGTAACCCAAGAAGAGTAATTGATATTTTTTTGATGTTATTTTGATATATCTTGATGAATTAGATGTATTGGATTGTTTTATACTCCATACGGGTTATTTGTGTGCTTTTTTAAGGTTTTAAAAATTTTATACAATATGAATAATGGTTTATAAGGTGACTGTGTGTTCACTCATAATGATTGTGTGTACAAAGAAGTGTTTGAGCTATTTGTGCTTAAGTAAAAGGGTATTGTGATGGATATGAACACTTAAGGAGGACCTATACATGATGTGACATGGTTCCATGAATTTTAAAATTGTTATTATGTTATTTTTTTTCTCAAAGAAGTGTTAAAGAGATGAATTGTGGATTTTTCTTAAGTGTGACCCATGTGAGATACCTTAAGTGTGAAGGCATGTTTTTATGGATAACCAAGATGTTGATAAATCATGATAACTCTATATATAGTGAAATAAAATATGATGATTTCTATAGTTTTGATAATATTCTATAGGAGAGAGAAAGGTGTATGTAAGAGATATGGAGTGAAGGATAGGTAGAGTGCCCAGTTGATGAGTTAATGAGTGGAATAAATTGAGGACTATGTGTATGACTTATAGGTCATGTTTCTAATGTCTAAATAATTTTATTATATTTTGAGGATATTCAAATATGTTTAAATGTGTATATGAGGATAGTTTGAGTGAAGAAGGAAAGAGATTATGACATGTTTATATGAGAGGCCTATTTAAAATGGATAGAGAGTTTATGCAAGGTTTAGATAAATAGAGATCCATCATCAGGTATTGAATACATTATTACTAATGTGTAAGTGTTCAAAGGAGGGTATAAAGGACTTGGCCACTCTTATGGGTAGTTGTTCTATGTGAAACAAGATTTTCACTAAATACCTTTGATCAGGAGGACATGATAAAAGTTTACTGGTGTAAAGGATTTGACCAGTATCTTGTTTGTAATTTATTATAGGACAATAGTCCATGTGTTTCATACTTGAGAGTGGGTTTTATTCCCCATGAGGGTTTCCCACAAGAACTATGTGTTATGTGTTTGATCTTGTGTATGCATTGAATGAATGAACTCTCTTGTTAATGTTGATTAATCAAGTTGATATATGTTGATTTTTTAATAGTTTAAAAGGACTACAATTGTAATTGAAATATCTAGGCTCACTAATTCAACCCCCTTCTCAATGATTCTACCTCTAACATTCCATGCTTCCTATGGAGTTTTATCGACCAATGTTGATGTGGGTGATATATCATTCAAATATAAAGTAGTTGTGATTATTTCTACCCAAAAACTTATTTCTAGTCCTAAACCATTGGGCATGCATCTCACCTTATCCATCATATTCCTATTCATTATTTTTTGTTGTATATGGAATGTTATTTTTTATTTTTATTCCATTTTCATTACATAATATCTTAAAATCATTTGAGAAATATTTCCACCATCTTCACTAATATTATATTTATTTTGTTTTCAACAAGAGACTTAAACTCCTTAAACTTAATGATAACCTTATACTTATATTGATATAACAAACCCAATATTTTTTCATATTCCTTTATAAAACAAACATAATAAAAATATTTCCCTACAAATGGAACATTCACAAGTCCAAACACATCACTATGTACTAAATTCAAAATCGCTTATGATTTTGTAACACTACTAAGAAACTTCACTCCATTTTTCTTACCAAACACAAAGTGATCATAGAAATCAAATTCTAATGGTTATTTATAAATTAATTCATCCACACTTTTAGATTTTAATTATAAAATGACTTTCTCTCCAATGTTTCCCATCATTTTATTCCACAACATTATCTTATCTATAAGAGATGTAGGATCTCAGTTTGAAATATTGTTAACATCAATAACCATAGAGATATTACATTCATCACTTACATTTATTACCTCAACATTGAAAAATGTTCATGTACAAACTCCTCTTACCATTATTATTCCTCCACAAATCATCTTGAAATAATTTTTTTTAAATACTACTTACACATTAGCATCATTAATATGTGTTATAGTTATTAGGTGTATAGTTAAACCTAGAATGTCCATAACACTAAGGAGGGTTTTAAAACTTCCATATTTAAACCTAAAATTTAAACTCCCTTAAAATTTGATCTTATATTGTGAGTTTTCTCATGGAATTAATAAACCATCATGGAAGAGTAAAAAAAGGTTTGTACACAATATCAGGTTTACAAAAAGAAAACATGATGATTCCAAGTTTTTTCCTAAGAATACATCATCTCCATTAATTTTTTCATCTTCATAGAACCAATCTATGTGAGGTGTCATATGAAAAGAGGTGCATGGGTCAATAAACCATGCACCATCACACACATGCAATGTTAAAGTTGAAAATAATATATCCCATGAGTTTTCACTAGAGGTATTTACTTTTGGAAATGTAGAATAATCATATGAATTATCCTTTTAGATTTGCATTCTTTCTTAAAATACTTTGTTTAACCACAGTTTCAACATTTTCTCTTATATTTTATCATAGTCTTAGAGTTACATATATAATTTTATTATCTCAAATTTATTTTAGTTATTTCTTTGGAATTACGTCTTATAAACAAGACATTTTTTTGTTAATCATCAACGTATTTCTACCTAATTTATTATAATATTAAGTTTCCCACTACATCCTCAATTTTTAATGCTAATGGAGTAGAAGTTATTGACATAGATAAATTATCCCATGATCCAAGCATACGAATAAAAGTAATACAATTTTATTCTTCATCTATTTTATTTTTCAACAAAAATTAAATAACTTATCATAGTATTTAAAGAATTCAAATTTTTATCTACATATCCACCATCATTCATTCTCAATGTATATGACCTTTTTAAGAGAAACAATTTATTCACTAGAGATTTTTTTGATAAAAATCCTCCAAATTCAGCCATATTTCTTAAGAATTTTTATCCATTAGTATATTAAACAAAAATAAATATAACCCACACAATGTTATATAACTTTTAACCTTCCTATTGATATTTTCCCAATATTATACAATCATAACCATAAGTTATAATCTTAATAAAACATTCCACTGATCTTTATCCAAAATAATATCTTTCATCTTAAGATTCCACACTCAAAATGTTAACCATTCATTTTTCAATCTCTATATTTTTTATTCCTATAATTCACCTTTACTAAAATAAATCTCACATGTTGAGCTCCCACTAAAAAAATAGTTATCACAAGCTAACCTAACCCTAAATATTCATGGAAAGCTAATACCAAGATATGATACTAAATGAAGATAAAAATATACCTAATAAACTAAAACAAGAGAAGTAATAATAACATAATACTTAATATATAAAAATAAAAAATAATTGGAATACACACTATATTACATAGTACACACTATTTCACCTAGGAATTTTATTGTATGTCAAAAAATTAGCACATTAAATCCTTATTTATTGTATTAACTTAGCCATTTATAATATAAATGTACTTTCAAATTGTAAATTTTCCCTACTATATGTGTGAGTATATATAGGCACATCAACAATTAACTATCAAAGGGATATTACAATACCATGGGTACCAAAACCATGGGATATATAAAACATGGGATAAAACCTCCCAAATACATGTCAATATGATCCCCAAAAAATGGGAGATTTTCTCAAACCTCATTTGGGGTTAACCATCTTGATGAAAGGATAAAGTTACCATTTTGGCTCTATAATATAGTAGAGTGTAAATCATGGAAAATTTACAACACATTTTCAACATGTGATTAATTAACTTATTTATCTCTCCTAGGGGTATAGTTATGATATTGGGGGCATGTCATTTTTTCTTATCCTAATTTTCCATTTGGGTTGTTAATTAATTTTTTTAGTTTCAAATAATCTAATAATTTCCTTATCATGAAGGCTAATGTCAAATCATAAAAATCTAATCATAGGGACCTATGAATGAAAATTAGTTATAATGTATGCAAATATTATTTTAATGGTTAAGATAATATCTTATACTTAACCAGATTTTAGAGATAAATTAAATTTCCATTAAAATAATCAAATAAATTAATAAAAATGATAAACTTTCAATGAATTTATTAGAATAATCATGAAATATTACAACATTATATTTTTTAATAATAGATATCAAAGTCTCACCAAGTCTTATTAATCATATCTAACAGAGAAAAATTATTAAAAAGGTAATCCTTTTATGGATTAATACACTGGTATTCAATCATTTATCAAAATATCTCTTTATAAGAATGATATTATTATTATTCCTTCTTATTTTTTGATAAATAAAATGTTTTATTCATGAAACTATTATAAAAGATATTACAAAGAAACATGATAACATGACCCAAGACCTTATCCAAACCAACAAGGTCACATAACTACTAAACACCTATCAAGCCATTACCAAACTTCTAGATATCTAGATATTAGTAAGCCATACTCTAGTCTTCACCATCTTCTCTAGATTCATCTATTTTGAGGCTTGCATGAGGGTTATTTTTTTATATACAGTGATAATGATGCAGATGTTCTTTCATGTTCATTGTGTCTTCTATGATACTCGCTAAAGTATTCAGTACTCCCTCTATCTCATTTATATTGATACATAACATCATTAGTATTTGGGTGTGAGATCTAAGTTTTTCATATTATTTTCCATGAAATTATTAATGTGAATTAGGTTTTCATTGATGGATTCCATCAGGTTAAAGTGATCTATGAAAATTTCTCTAAATCTCATTAGTTTGTTTCACCACTAGAGTTTTAATATTTTCCACTAGCTCCTTTATGGATTGAATCCCTATTACCAAATCCTTGAGATTGTTTGTAAGTCTATCCTCTAGGTTTTGCCTCTCCCTACTAGGGAACATTCGTTCACTATTTTCAAATCCCTTAAGTTATTGAGTTTCTTCAATTTTGACATTGAATTATCTTTTCATTGGTCCACTTTGGGTCGCTCCCACCTTCTACTTTCCATTCTATACCTCGCCTCCATTTTATAAATCATTTAATTTTTATTTACCTTTGTCAAGGATATATTTATGTTGCCCAATTATTTTTATCCACCTTCTACCTTCTTGGAGGGTTACATAAAAATGTCTACTTTTGTAATTATCTTCCCTTGTTCCCTCTTACTCCATGCTCTTGTTCTAGTTTTTATCTTCTTCTCTTTCCTAGCCTGAGTGTTAATCCTTCTAAATTACACCTTTGTTAGTTTATTTTATTATATTAACACCTTATTATGTAGCTTCATGGGTATTATAATTTCTTTATTCATTTCTTCTTTCATTACCTTCCTCATTTCTCTTATGTGTTTGGACCTCCATCTCATTGCATTGATCATCTAGATTACCATTTTTTAGAGATTCCATCACATCCTTGATATTCTCTATCACATTGATAGATATTGAGATCAATAGTCTAATAACGTGTAATATTACCATAGTTAATTTTAATAAGACCTCATCCCATAATGTCAACTTAATAGTATTCTAGGATTCTTTACTCTTATCTCTCTTTCACCTTGAGGATAAAATCAAAATATTTATTCTTATAGTATTTTTCCTACATTTCCACCATAGGAAATTCACCCCACTTAGGAAAAGTTTCCATTATACTCTCCCTCTATTCTATGCACTTATCAAATCTAACTTTTTATTGCACTACATTTTGGTTATTTCTCAGGTGATGCCATTTCTATTTCCAATATTCTATGTTGATGCATATCTATTTTTTCTTTTCTAAGTATTCTCTTCATTTTATTCCTTACCTCCATCTGGACAATGGTAAAATCAATGTTTCCCACTCCTTTCTTTAGGTGGCATCTTCTCCTTCTATGTTTTCTATCACTCTTTATCTTCTTCAATGATTTACTCATTTGATTCTTCTTATTGGCCAACCTTCTCAATTCCTTATTTATGTGTTTCCATCCAAGGAAATTTTCACCCCTCATGATTTTCTTTCTTTCCATGTCCTCCTTTCCATACTCCCTTTCCAAAATTAAGTTCTTTTTATAAAAGTGAAAATTCTTCCAAGTTATTTTATTTTTATGGTGGGATTCTATTATTATTATTATTATTTTTCTTCCTTATTACTATGCTCAAAGAATAAAAAATAACATAAAGTACCAAAAAATGAGAAAATAAAACAACAAGCACTAATCTAAAAAAAATAGACTACATACATACAATAAATTCCATTACTAATCCAAAATTCATACAAAAAAACTAAAGAGATTGATGATATAAAAATAAGATTAATCTAAATTCAACAAATAAACTATAGAGAATATAAATAAACAAACAAAAGTGAATATTAACTAAAAGAGTATAAAGTAGAAGTGTCAAATAAAGAGTGAACTTGAGTTGAGTTAGAAAAGTAGAAATTTTATTAATAAACTATGAATTTCAAAACTAATTTACAAATAAACTGAGAACAAAAAGTTACATATAATGAAAAATCAACATGTGATACAACATATGAAATATTATTCATTATTCAATTAAAGGAAAAATATGATCCATGCATATTACTATATTACTTTGGAGTGATCAAAATATTAATAATAGTTTAAAAAGCAAATTATCAATTTGAATATACCTAACTATACCAAGAAGAATACTTCATCATTATATAATTTTTTTTTTGGTCTTCATGTAAGTAATACTCGATATCAAATACTTATGACAAAATAAAAAGCACAGTATGGAAGTTGAACTTAAGAGATCTTTTATCTATATGAGTTACTTACTTTCTTTTAATGATGTCCTTTAAGTCCTTTTAAATATTTCACTTTAAAATTTAGTTGTAATTTAATTTATAATTAACTTTTAGTTAAATTAAAATAATGTTAAGTAAGTTTATTAAAATTAAAAAAAATTATATTTCTATTTTAAATAAAAATTTCATAAAGTGAACTTATTATTAATTGAGATCCTAATTAATTTAATAAACTAAACAAAATCTATAATGGAGTAGGGGCCAATTATAAAAAAATTATTAATAATTAGTACAAATTTTTATATGAGTGAATCAATCATAAATGACTAATATTTAAGTAATGAATCTTTAAATTCCACTTTTAATTTATCAAATTAATTCTTATAAAATGATAAAACATAATAAAACAACATAACCTTATTTAAAACAACTAGATGTAATCAATCTACCAAAGGATTTAACTAGTTATGATATGAAATTAAACTAAAAATGAGAAAAATATGGATGAAATTAAATAAAAACTAATAACTATAAAAATTACTACAATAAATTATCTACTATCAAGTCAAAATATTGTATGTTGCAAACTAGTTTTAATTAAAATAAAAACAACCATCATATTCTTAAAATCTAAATAATATCAATAAAAAATATAATAGTAAATAGTTCATTATCCATTAGAAACTAAATCAATCAAAGGTTTACTCAATTGGATATTTAGTGTATTCAAGAGGTGTTGTGGGCATCTCGATCCTAGTAATTCCTCTAGATTCACTATCTACCTTCCAATTTAATTCTATTCATGAAATGAGTTACCACATGTGGGAATAAAATATTTCTATCTAAACTTTACCACTTTATTTAGGTGTGACCCTACTACAAACTAAAATTTACTAATGCTTAGGGGTGTCTTGTGATAATAAGTATGGTCTTTGAGGCTAAGTTACTAATCTACACTATTATACAACTGATGTGAATTTATTATTCTACTACCTTATTTGGGATGTGATGTCAAAAAAACTAAGGGAGTTCTCTTTTTCCTTAAATCATACTGATGGTATAGTTTGGTATTACTAATAATATCTTGTTTTGGAGATGTTACTCAAAATTTTAGATAACATCGATATTTGAGTGCTATAAATTACCTGATGGACCTAAGGATAAAACATCCTAAAAAATTATTTCCTAAATATATAAATAAATAATAAATAATAGTCATCACAAATTCTATTATTTAGGTACTTTATGGATGGATCCCATAGTTCCCCATGAGCTCTATGGACCATCCTAATGACTACATCCAATAAATAAAACATCATATAAAAATTACCATCAACTGGCCTTCGTTCTAGTATAAACATTTATGACTTCAATATAACACTAATAACTTCACCTAGGGATACAATTTTTTCAAAAGTCATGTTAATATATGTTAGTTGGGGAATGTGCACACTAATCAATAAAAAATATGAACATTCCATGTGGGCAGGGACTATTGATTCTTCTTGGTTAGTGGTTATTCTAAAATATTATTACGATGATATACTATTTCCAACTGGGATCATGCACATGGATTATTTAGTAATAATAATATAAGTTGACATACCCAGATGCCAATTATATACACCATGGTTACAAAAATATAGTTTATAGGATTATATGTTCATGTTTTTTGTATTATAATACGTTGGATAATATTTTATAAGGACCTTTAGATTAAGTTTCCTATGAATGCATGAAGGACTAAGTGTAGAATTTGGATATCTAGAATGAATGTATGATGAGTGCATTATAATTATAAAGATTTTTAAGTAAGACTCAGTAATTAGTGATTAATATGATGGTCTCGAGTTCCATATTATAGTTTATATCTTTTGTGAATTGATTTACTTTACTATATTAATTATCATGAAAGGGATCTATCTTATATGTAATGTAATATGATTACTATGATATTTAGTGTTATTACATATGATATCTATGTAATGATATCATTATTTGGAAAATATTTGTGATTTACTTCCAATAGTTATAATTCTTTTTATGTTAATTGGTCTTTATTTTATAAGATAACATTTATGTGTTCACACCTAGGTATTTCCATTGTGTATTTGTCTAAGTAAATCTTCATAAGATTACCAAAGATTATTTTAAACATAAATGATCCTAATATATAAATTAATATATTTTAATAGTTTATCTTTTATCATAAACTCTTTCCCTAAATTATAAGAGTTATCCCTATAATTATCAAGTTCTAGAGAACCCAAGAACCTATACTAACAATGGTGTGGTAAGTGTGGAACTCATTATTTGAGGATATGCTAAGGTGGTTACCTAGACAAAGAGATGTGGAGAACTAGATATATTATAATATCACCAACTTTGTGAAAAATGAAGCTTAGATAATAAGTTATTCTAAACAACAAATTATGCAAGAATACATTCATGGTCAAATTTATGTGATATTTTTGTGTGAACTACCTAGATTGCTAGTTGAATGGGTAGTTATCTAAAACACCATTGTTTTAGATATTGTGTGATTGCTAACATTGCATGGTTTGAGGAGAATATTGAATATCTTTAGTCCTTAGACACTAGCTAGACTAATGTGATAGATCACTGCTTGGACTCAATCATTGATGGGTATATCACATAATACATGGCAAAAGACTACCTAGAATTTGAAGTGGCAAAGGATTTATTTATGATATGGATAAGAGGAAACATTTTACAATGACCTCTTAGGCTCATTAATATGTTGGTTGTGGATCAAGTGATGATACTTATTCCCTTCTATATAGAGTATTCACTTAGGGTACCATGAGGGTGTGTACAACATAAGGGAAAATTAATAAAAGATGAAAGAGTAGAGCTTAAACCTGAGTCTAGAATGAAGAATAAAGAGAAGGATTGGAATAATACTCTAGAGTTAGAAAGAGATATGGAACAATATAAGAGATGGAATAGACAAAGTGCACTTTAAGAAGCTTTGAATAAGATGACAAATAGTAGTATTGATGATTTAGATGAAAAGAGAAGACAAGGAGAAGTGCATGGTGAGGAGAGATAGAGCAAGGAACCTAGGAAAAGTAAAGATAAAGTTTGAGGAAGTGATGAAGATTTAACATGGACAAAGGAAGAAGAAATTAGTATAGAAGTAGATCACATGGGTAAAAGTGCATAACTTTTAGAAAGTTATATTTATAGAAAGAAAAATAGAGATTGACCTACAATCATAGAGATACCATCAGTTTAAGTTTCAAGAGATATATCTTTGGAGGTATATATCATTCCCCAAGGCTGCACACATCCCTTGAGCCTATTTTTTTTCAAAATCATAGTAATTCCTACATATCTTTAGTTGATGCTACTTGGCAAGGACCCATTTTAGAAAAGATTCATAGGAAAACCCTAGAAGGATAGAAGACTATGTATCATGAAGTTGCCCAAAGTTTCTTGATCCAATAGAAGAAGAATATAACAACATTATTATCAATAAATATTGACCCCTTAATTCTTTCATAGGCCAAGGATTTCATTACACAACTTCAAATTTTAGAAGAAGAGGAAGGAGATGATGGAGATATCTCTAAAAATATGACATCAATAGAATATGAGGAGACATCACAACTACCACTAGCCTAGGAGACACCTCAAATCCCAAATAAGCCCTAAAAATCACAACCATCCTAGGCACTAATTGTGATACAATCAATTGTGATACCTATAAGAAACACCATTATGGTAGCTTAATTGGGAACTGACCCTCTTGGCTCCTTATGATGGGTTTGTAGACTTAGAACAATACCTACTCACCTACATTATGAAATGGAAAATTAAATGAATCACTAATGAAGAGATGATGAATTGTAATTTGATTGGAGCATTGATTGATAGAGCATTAAAAATTATATTCCACAAATTTGTTGATAAAACAACACTACAAGAAGTAAAAGCAATGGTTATCATAAAATTTAAAGTCCAAAAATACCCTAGTCAAACCATAAAAGATCTCAAGGAAATTTGGCAAGGAGCCAAAGAGACTATCTTCGAATAAAATCATAAATTCTTAGTTATAATGAACAAATTTGATTTTTCTATGGAAGATAAATACAATACTTCTTGAATTTTATAGGGACTATGACCAAGGATAAGGTTTATTATTGTTCAAATCTAGTTCACTAGTAAAAAAGAAGTAAGGACATCTGTAATCTGAGTGGAATAGATTAAAAACTATACAAAAGCTTTAACTCCTAGTTGATGGATAGAGAACACCTTAAAACTCCTTATAAAAAATATTAGAACAACAATAAAAATAATCACAAAGATGTATGTTATATCTTTTGTATATAGATATTAGAAAAGAAGGCTACCATAAGAATGAGTGCTTGATAATAAAAAATAGGTTTTGTCATGTATGTCACATAGTAAGACATACTACATCTCAATTTCACCTATTGCAATAGTACATGAGTAACCCACAAAAATTGTACTATAAATTATGTAAAGATCATTATCATGATGAGAATAACTATTAATCTCTTTAAGAATTGAGAGAATGTGTTACCAAAAACATCTTTGTAGTATATGAGCAAAAAAAACTATAATGTAAGCTATTATCACACATAAAATATATAGGCCTAAAACTAATATTGTTACTACACCTTAGGAACTAATGATACTAGCCTATCAACCTATAGACATACCTAATTTGTATCAACTTGTTCATAACTAGACAACCCCTATGCAAGATTAAAATCTATGGAATCATATGATTTTATAGCCAATGGAGTCTAATTGATCACTACAACCAACTCATGCCCAATATAGTAGATATGGGGGTACTCAACAACCATAAGGGTATAATCCAAAATATAATTCTATGAACTATGAACCACAACAGTTTGGTAACTAGGGTTTCCAAAATAAAAATGGAGGATCTTGAGGAAGAACTATGGGAGGTTACCAAGGAGGATAGCAAGGAAGTAGAGGAAATGGACTGTGACATCCAAATCAATGTTATTTATGTGGGGATTTCAGCCATGTCTAAAGGAAATACCTATGAATATAAAAAATCAATCCTAAAATGCTTATTTTAGGTTTCTAAAGAATATGATACAAAAGATTATGAGATGTTAGCAAAGTAGTGAGAAGACAAGGCTGTAAGAAGCATAAATATGGTAACCACATAACCTCAAGAGGATACGTTCTTATAATCCATCAAATTTTGAAAACATGAAAATCATGGATTACCCCTATGGAATTTATAAAATACCATGGGATCAATAAATCATAGCAAGTATATGGAACCAATCATGAAGAAAGGGTTAATGTGTAAATCAATGTAGATTATAAAAATAATTAAACAATAAGAAACCAATAAAGATGATTTTTCATCCCTAGATGTACAAATATATGGGAAGATAATGTTCATAATATAAAAATATGGTTTTTCCACCACCCTAATAAACTTGATGAAGCTCCTTAATACACTATAGAATGAGGACATCTCATAAAACATCACCAATTTCTCCATAATCTTTTAGATGTGCAGAGAAGGAACAATAATGAATGGATGATATGATCTAATATGTAAAAAAAAAACTAGAGATGTTGATTCAATAATGTAAATTAAGATAGCAAGGTATGAGGTACCCAATGTAGTGCTCTATTTTGGTAAACATTGTCAATATGATTCTTATGTCAATATGGATTGCTATTGGCCAACCTAAATTAAGTTAAAACCTTGTTACTTTGATTTTATTAGATTATGGCCACATAAAACTAATTGGTTGATTGAAGGATATGGAGATCAAAGTCACAAAATTGAGCTTTTGTGGTGATTTTAAAATCATAGATATGAAGACATATGAGATGCACTATCCTTCTCTAAGTGGATAAAGGTAGGCCTATGATGGTCAAATGGCCATCAATACAGTAAAAAACCAATTAGAATCTCATTAGGGAGAAAATATTATAGTGATCCCATTAAATAAGGATGGATATAAGGCATATTTCATCCCTAAAGAGTTAGACTCCCCCATGTTTGTGAAGAGAATAATTAGATGAAGGTGAACACTGAAATAGACAATAGGTCCTACAAATTATCAAATGCTTATTTCTCTAAAATTACACAATACTTATAAAGGTTCCATTAATTTTATAATAATACCTCTCAATCCTATGCTACCACACGTAGTGATTCCACCATTAATGGCTGATGATGTGCACTCTATGTTCATAAGGTAACCAACTCAGTCAGACATAAATTTTGTATATTAAGCTCGTTGTACAAATCAAGATTACATAAAACCAACAAAATATGGAATTCTACCTTGGGATAGTGATTTTTTTAGTAAGTTTATATTTTGACATCACAATATTAATTGGATGAAGAGTGACCATGAGGTATGACCTCTACACATGGTCTTTGCAACAAAATCCTAATTACCACACTACTTTGCTATGAAGGATGTCAGTTGGTTTATTATATGATTCTAATAATATGTGTTTGATATCAACCATAGATTAAGTGGTCTCACCTATGAATTTAATGGGATTATTGTGAATTGGTGGTCTCTACATCATGAGGCACATATGTAATGGTATAATGTATGTGAAATCCTTCTAGCTCAATTCCAATTACCAGAGGTAGTCAGAAAGGACTAGCTAATATTTCATGAAGAATATTTCCCTAAGATTCATATTTATTGATTTATTTTGGTCTAGACTACAAAATTTGTCACCCCAAAGTACTAGGTACATGTATTCCACTATACTCTAGGTACTTTGCCTATTACTTGGTACACACACTAGAAGCATAGAAGGGGAACAAAACATTGGGAATAGGTTCAAGGTGGTTTTATTTAGAAATTTATTTTTTAATATGATAACCCTCTGAAACACAAGAAATTATATAAGCTAAATGTATTTTTATGCCATGTAAGGATTGAAGACTTGGATGGAAAAATTGATTCATCATCCTCTTGAAATTAATCCTACAATTCGAATAAAGCTCTACAAGCCAACAAATCAGAGAAGGATAAGGCAAAGATATTTATTCAGACATGTCATAGAATAAAAAATGAAGATGAGTGGACAATATATTCATCTAAGGAGGATGATATATCCCTTGAAAATTTATTTGAACTAGAATGAGAAGTTGAGACACTTCTAGGTCCAGTCATAGAGTCATCTGAAAAAGAAAGGTTGTGACATCTTAATATTCTAGAGTGAGAAGACAAATGGATATTACATGATTCCATTCATGAGGATGAGCAAAATATTTACCATGAACCTTTGAAAGAGCACATTGGGAACATTGTAATAGAATCCATTCTCAAATTGGCACATATGGGTGATTATTGGTCATATGAAGACATATATGAAGTATTGTAGGTCTTGAAAAATGATTAGGATGTCTTACCAAAAAAATTCATAGAATTAAAAGGTGTGGAACCATATCTAGGGGAGATACACATTGAATTTAAGGAGTGGACATGACCAATTAAGAAAATTCCATATCATTTGAACCTAAACATGAAGTTAAAGGTCAAGGTTGAACTAGATTACATGCAGGAGGAAAGAATTATCTTTCATGTGGAGAAAGATTATTGGGTGAGCCCTATGGTTTTCCAACCAAATAATATTGGTGATATCAGACTCTTTGATGACTAATATATGTTGAATGAATCCTATATTAATGACCCTTTCCCTATTCCTTTCATTGATGAAGTTCTATAAGTAGTTGCAGGCCATAAGGTATATACTTTTACTAATGGTTTCAATGAGTACAATCAGATCCCAATTATGGAAGAAGATAGAGACAATATTAACTTTGAAATAGAATGGGGTTATTTTTCATACAATGTAGTGCCATTTGGACTAAAAAATGCACCTACAATTTTCTTAAGGGCTATTGTACCTATGTTTAAAGATTTCATCCATGATTTCTTAGAAGTTTATTTGGATGATTGGGTAGTATTTTTTTTAATTTATAAATCATTTATCCCCATTAAGATTAATGTTATAAATATGTAGAGTGCTACTGATAGCACTTAATTTTAAAAATTATTAATTTTTTTACACCCTTTAGGATTTTTTAGTGCATGTAGTCTACAACAAGGGTATCTTGGAAAATATGATCAAGATTATAGTAATTATGGGAATTCCACCACCCATAAGTACGATATAGGTGTGATCCTTCCTTGGAAATTTAGGCTACTATTAAGAGTTTATTAAGGGTTATGTAGTAATATTTGACCCTTTGGAGATGTTACTAAGGAAGGAAACATGATCATGTAATAGATAAATTCCATGCAACATTCATTGATTTAAAACAAAGATTGGTAACTGTACTAATATGTATTTTACCAAATTGGTGTAAGTCCTTTCTTGTACACATTGGCCATTTTTTGGCCCACATACCAAGATTTTTCCAAAATGAATAAGCTGAGGAGAATTCTAAAGCTTGAACGTCAAACAATAGTTTTATGAATAAATCTGGAAGGGCTTAAAAACCTTGGAAAAGCTAAGTACAAATCCTTTTGGGATAATTCTTTACTTTGTAATTATTTTAGCCTTTCAATTGCTAATATATTTTATTTTGGGCCCCCTTTTTTGGATAAGTGTTGAATTATTTTAGACAAGTTATCTAAGACAAGTTTTTTGAAGGGATAATTCTTTTAGACAAAATGTTCGAAGCAAAAGATAAAGACTGAATTCTTTCTGGGAAATTGTTTCACAATAATTTCCCCAAAGACCTATTTCTTTCAAGAGATTTGCTTTAGATATTTTTGGTTAAGTATTAGGAAATGTTTTAGACATTTTGTTCAAAAAAAAAGGCTCAAAGGATTTTTTTCTCATAAAGTGTATGCAGCAAAAGTTCTGAAATATATTTTTTCAAAGAGAAGTGGCCAAGAAAAATTTCCCAAAGATATTTTCTCAAGAAAATGGTCTCATACAAAAAACTCCAAAGGGAATTCTCAAAGTTCTAAATGGAATTTTTAATTATTTCAAAGGGAACTTTCAAGAAACCAAGGGACCACTTACATTTTTTCTAAAAGGCACTTAGCAAGAAGCCTGAAGGGTACTTTTTTAGAAAAGTGCCTAAGGACAAAAGGAAAAGGGTACTTTTCCTTTAGAAAGGTACATTTTCAAGATTTTTGAAGGGACATTTTTTCAAAAGATGAAGGGCACTTTTCTCAACAAAAGGGGGCACTTACAAATTCAAAGGTCTATTTCAAAAAATCTAAAGGTCCTTTCCTTTTAGAAAGGGGACTTCTTGAGGATAAAAATCCTTTAGGAAAAAATACAAGGGAATTCCTTTAGGAAAAGGCCTTCAAGAAAAAGTCACAAAAGGACATTTACAAAAGCATTGGAATTTTCAAAAGCCACATGAGAAGTGTGCAATAATAAAGTTGAGAGAAAAGGGTTCAAAGGAATTCCTTTAAGAGAAAAGGATAAAAATAAAATGTCCATGGAAATAGGCACAAGGCAAAAAGTTTATAGAAAATATTGAATAAATTAGCCCATAGAAAAGTGTCTAAAGGAAATGACCTAAAAAGAATAATGAAAGGCCCAAAAATGTTAAAATCTAAACCCATGCAAGTAGTCATTTGAATTTCAAAAGCCTAAGACGTTTTCATAGACATCAAAGATGGATCTCTTAAAATAGATATTGGCATTCAAAATCCATCAAAGGTGTCTCCAACCAATCAGAAAAAGATGATGAGGGCTTCTCATTTCAACTTCAATGACATGGTATATATCCTAAATATAGGACATGAAAAGTGAAGGGGTACGTTGAGTTTTAAATGAAAAGATTAAATCATTCACACTTGGAAGAGACATGTAGCTAACTTTGAGATAGCTCTATTAGTTCCAAAAAAGGGACTTGAATGCAAATCAGATGTGAGTTGGACCAAATACATGAAAAGGGGTAAGTGTTTCTAGTTAGGCTCTATAAAGGGAAAATAGGCCTTTTAGACCTAATAAAGATCAAGAGAATCTATGAAATATACAAAATTACATCAACATAAATGGATATAGGAAAAACAATGTCGTTATATTAGTTTTCCATCTATAGGAAAGATTTGGTCAGGGTTTCAAAGCAAGAGTTGGTATATTCAATTAATGGAGAGGCTCTCATCCTTTGACATGACCATCATATGTAACAAAGAGCCACTCAACATAGAACCATCATGACTCAATATAGATTCAAAGTTATGTGGATTTTTTCCTTATACATGAAAGATAAGTGAAAGATGAAATGGGGATGATAGATGAAAATTAGGTGATTAAAAAAGGTAGCTCAGGTATTAGAGGCATTATTTGAGAATATATTATCTTCTATCATTTTTTTTATCAGTGAAGAAGCTTGAGGTTATTATAAAAAATGAATTTTCATTTTTATAAAGCAAAACAAAGCCCTAATTGATTAAAATAATGGTAGAACATTCATTACAGTGAGGTAGTAGCTTAGTTTCCATGTCTTGAATAGGCTCCCCTCTTCTTTTCTTTCCTCCAATTTTTATCTCATATTTTTTTGCTATATATATATATAGGCTTTTGATTTTAAAAAGAGATCCCTCAACTGGTGATAGATTTACTCTATCAAAATCACCTTCTAAACACTCTCTTGAATCAATAAGATAAACTTTTTTATTATATTTTGGAGTGAAGTGTGTATTATTGGGGTTTTAACTTGTAGACTGTATGTCTCTTTCCATTATCTATTAATCCTCCATGCACCTTTATTCAATTATTTTGGTCCCTTGTAGGTTATATGAAGTGTTAGCCATTGGTACCTTCTTGAAGTGTCACAAGTTTATAATGTCTCATACAGACCTATTTCTTTTTATCCTTCAAATTGTAGGGTTTCCCTTCAACCTCTATGCA
The DNA here is from genome assembly GCA_037957365.1 of Torreya grandis. Lineage (NCBI taxonomy): Eukaryota > Viridiplantae > Streptophyta > Pinopsida > Cupressales > Taxaceae > Torreya > Torreya grandis. The sequence continues at coordinate 531,643 of JARHVA010003964.1, forward strand.
AATACTTATGCTTATGGTCTTGAGATAAAATCAAATTAGTTTGTATCTTGATTAAATTCATTATTAGTAAATAAGGCTTCCAGGTTGAAAGTGGATCATTCCATATTTAGTACATCACCATCCTTAGCTTAGGTTTCCCTTTCATGTTATCTTTATCTCTATTTTGGTTAGTCAGTAGTATTATTTAGTATGGGAAACAAGCCAAAGTGAAGCATCTAAGGAGCTAGCCACATTAGAAATCCTAGAGGTTCAAACTCACTACAAGATACCCACAGCTTGAGGTTGTTCCAATATTGTAGCTAAGAGTGAGAGAGCTTGAAAAACTATCCCATAAGGGTGAAATTCTAGCCTACAACAATTTCTATCACATGTAGTAGGACCACTTTCAAGGAATATTGGTCAAGTTTGATGTTGGGTTGATCAATTTGCAATGGCTATAGCTTTCATATTTCATTATCTGGTGACTTCAAAGAATAGTCATAAATCTAGTCGTAGAATAATAACTATATTTCATGCTAAAGGTGATTACAATATCAACTTCTAGAGGTATTCCTTTTGAGTTTGTTTTAATCTCCTTAGATTCAACCAAAAGGTTAAGGTTTTCCAATACTCTACCATATGTAAGGAAACCTTTTCCTAACCTAGTCTCAAGGACTAACCTTGTACGAAATGTCTTGATAGTTTCCCCTATTACCATGATTCCCCAAAGAGCTTTTGTAGGCTTAAGTGGCCAAAGTCCTTTGAATATACCATAATATGATCCTATGCTAGTAGAATCTCTCAAAAGCATCCCATATTTTATGGGAGACCAAACCATAACCCTTATTGAACACATCAATGACATAGCCAATTTTTGCAATATCCATAATATCATTGTAGAAAATATAACTATTAGACTATTAGTTATATCCCTTAAGGTAAAAGATTTAGATTGGTATCGAGGCTTAGCTCCTAATTCTATTCAATCATGGAATTAGATAGGAGTGGCCTTGTGTAATAGATTTATAGATAAGAGTGACCATTTGTCACTAGCAAAAAATCTTACCACAATCAGGATAGCCCCCCATGAAGTCATACAAGACTTCAACACAAGATTTAAAAAATCTTGGGATAGAATTTAGCCTATGTTAAGCCATCCCCTAACTTTGCATTCATATACTGCTTGAAGGCTCTAAATAGAGATATAGTTGTAATGATATGATCAATGGGAGGGGACATATTGCCAAATGCTTATGAGGTGGCTATTAAATTAGAAAATTGCCTAGTTTAGGCTATCAAGCTTACTCCTAGACTCCTAATGCCTCTTTTCCCTAAAATCAGACCACCCCTATAGTTATTCCTCCACTTGATGCTATTCTTCCAACTCTAATAATTTATGTTATACCTTCACCTAAGTAGGAAAAAGCCTCCACTTGCAGATCAAGTGATTCCTAAGAGTAGAAAAACTACCTAGAACTTAAGAGCATGTTCCAATTCTTGGGAAATGATGTGGTAAATGTTAAAAAGTAGAAAGATCAGATCAATAAACCTTATCAAGCTCCATATCAGCCTCACCAATAGTTTTATCAAGTAAATATCCCACCCTACAAGGGAAGTTTCCAAAGCTAAAACCATAAGCAAGGGTAAGGACAACCTAGCTACAATAAGTAGATTAGTTATAACCCAAATGACATAGGATCTTCTAACTCCTTGGTTCCTATTCAAAACAATATGGCTCAAAAGGCTAAAAGGACCATACCTTGGGGTCAATATTTTAGGCAATCCATTGTCCCAACTAATGGTTTTAACCAAGGTTTTAATGACTAATGATAGAAATAAATTTCTTATAGGTACCATCAAGATCTTATGTCTTAAAGCACATAGATACCCATGATGAAAAAAGTAAGACAATCTCCACAAAACCAAGGATTTTATTAGGTAACAAACTATCTAGATGCTACAATTGTCATCAGTGAGCAAGAAGAGTGTTACATGTCCAATCAATAGGATAGCTCTAACCGAGCATACATTCCAGTGGTAGCTAATATAAGGTTTAAAATAAGGAATATGGATGGCAATAAATAGGTGGTCAAAGATCCCCCTACTATTACTCCATTACTATCAAATCTAAGTGGACCTACTACTAGTCTAAAGGTTCTAATAGCTCTAAAGAATCAAAATCAAGGGACCTATTTTGATCCACAAAACTCATAAATTCAACAAACAATAATAGTGGACCCTAAAGCATAGGTGAAGCATGGTGGTCCACCAATCAACATTATTAAGTAAATGAAGAAATATAGTGCGAGTGTACTATATGGGACATGTTTTCCATGCCTAGTCAAGTGGATATCCTTCAATAAGGTTTGTCCAAGATAAATATTACAATAACTATAGGAAAACAACCAAGCAAAGAAACTGAGGTCCTCACTAATGCAACCCAAGGTGCTATGGGAGAAGGATAAATTAAGGTGGTCAAACCTCCTCTATTCTACATTTCATTAATCATTGGTGATTCCTTGGTGCATAATTTCTTGGTAGATAGTGGAGATAGCGCTTCAGTAATGCCAAAGTCTATAGCTAATCAACTAAACCTCAAATATGAGCCACATACTAAGGGATTTCTATAGCTTGATATTTATTTCAAAAAGCCATCTGATATCATCAAGGATTTGAGTTTGACCCTACATGCTTGTCATAGTGTTTTAGTGGTTTAAGATGTGTTGATTCTAGAGGTGCTTCCTTGTTTTACTCTATGCTTATCTAGAGAATTCACATCAAAGATAATAGGTTATCTCATAGTAGATTGGTCATACATGGCATTCAAAATAAAGAATGGGACTAAGGTATCAATCAAAGTTGAGCCCATGACACAATTTCACATTGAACCTCATCAACTAGATAGCAAAAACCTCAATTTTATTATCCTTGATGAGGATGAATTTATAATTTTTCAAGAACTAAATACTTATACTAAGGAGATTCTAGACTTATTCTTGGATGATCTATGAGGAGATAATTAATTTATCAACCCTTTAGAAGGTGTTGAATAAAGAGACATGCGTGTCTATTTCCTATATGAAGAAAATAAACTCATGCCTTCCCTCATTAAACCTAAAAAAGACATCAATGGTATGTGGAAGTTGTTTTTTGATGGTTCAAGGAGAAAAAATGGAGTAGGTGTAGGGGAAATGCTAGTTTCCCCTTAAGATGATAAGTATTTATATTCTTATAGGTTCCATTTTAGTTTCTCTATCAATGCAATAGAATATGAAGGCTTAATATATGACCTCCAATGGGCCAGTAAGAAGGGAATCAAGTAGTTACAAGCATATGGAGATAGTGATCTTATAGTGAACCAAGTCAGAGGCTTGAAAATTATGAAGAATCCTTTGATGAGGTCCTACAAAAATATATTATGGGACCTAGTTGAATATTTTGGAGCCTTTAACATTTAAGTTGTGGCAAAGAACCAAAATCAACATGTTGATAGGTTGTTAGTTATGGGACCCTAGTTTGATATTTTAAGTAAGCTAAAAGAGGCCAAGGTTCATCCACATGTCAAGGTGGTGGTGAGGCCATCAGTACCAAATAATAAATCCCACTAGTAGGTCTTCAAAAATGAAAACCAAATTGCTTATTTCTTGTATTAGGAAGTAGAGTTTTCCTTAATGAACCAAGGTAAATTTCAACATCAGTATGAGGATCAAACTGTTCAACTAAAGTCTTAAAAACTTCCTAAAGGGTTGGTCACCCTTGAAAGTCTTTTCCATGGGGGAAACCGTATGAGGAAAGACACGGTAGTGATGTCAACTGATGAGGAGAAATATGAAAGAGTCCTTATTTTCAAGAACAAGCTCCTCAAGCTTGGGAAGGTAAGCAATGAGCTAGAAATGCATGCTTTCACTGAAATTTGTAAGGAATATTTAGACATCTTTGCTTGGGAATATAATGACCTAAAAGGTTTTGATCCAAAGTTATCCTAATATAATACATAACTAGAGGCTAATGCTAAGCCTATGAGGCAAAAATAAAGGCTTGTTAACCCCAAAATAAAAGAGTTTATGAGGTGAAAGCTGACCAAGTTAATTGAATCCAAGATCATCTTTCCCATGAAGCACTCATCATGGGTAGACAATTTGGTGCCTATAAGGAAAAAGAGTAGTAAGATTAGGTGGTGTGTTGACTTTGGAGATTTGAACAGTGTCTATTGAAAGGACCATTACCCTCTACCATCCATGGAGTAGCTTCTTCAAATAGTTATAGGTTTAGAACATTTTTCTCTTTTGGATGGATATTCAGGTTACAACCAAGTATTAGTAAAGAAAGAAGATTAGTACAAGACTACCTTCACCACCAAGTTGGGCACATATGCTTGTCACAAGATGAATTTTAGCTTATCAAAGGCTAGGCAACCTTTACAAAGAACCATGGACATGGCTTTCTAAGGGTTTCTAAATCAAATGGTGGTGGTCTACTTGGATAACATCATAATTTTATTCAAGGATGCCAATGAACACATGGACCACCTAAGGTTAATATTTGAGAGATGAAAAGAGTATGGAACCTCTTTGAATCCCAAGAAGTGTGTGTTTTCCATGCATGAAGGTAAGTTGTTGGGTCACATTATTTCAAAAGAAGGGATTTTTATTGATCTTGATATAATAAGTTCCATCTTGGCCCTATCCTTACCCAATCATAAGAAAGGAATCTAGAGTTTCCTTGAGAAAATAAACTTCATGAGAAGGTTTATACCTAGTTTTGCAAACTTGGTCAAACCCATCACTACCATGCTTAAGAAGAACTAAGTGTTCACTTGGCTAAATGAAGCTAAATCAACATTTAAGGCTATCAAGCAGGCCATTGCCCAATCACCCAATATCATGAATCTTGAATTCTCAAAAGATTTCATATTCTATGTCTTTGCCAATATTGACAATATATTGGCTATGCTGATGCAAAAGAATGGTGAAGGACTTGAGTAGCCAATAGTATTTTTTAGTCAGGGGCTTGAGGGGTATGAGGTGAGGTATTATTTTATAGAAAAACAAGTCCTTGTAGTGGTAATAATACTTAAAAGGTTCAATCCAATGCTCTCCAATAGTAAAATATATCTTATGGTGTCTCATCCTAGAGTGAGAAACTTCCTTCTTAACAAAGACTTGAATGAAAAGAGAGCTAGTTGGATTACCAAGGTCACAGAGTATGACATGGAGATCAAGGTCACTAAATTAGTAAGGGGTAAAGGACTGTGTGATCATATGGTTGATGAACATCATGAGGACAAATAATTTTCAATGGTGATATAAGATAACTCATAGACAGATACACCTCCACCTCACACTAGTTGGCTTTAGGATATGGCATGTTTCTTGACAACAAGTGAGTACCCACAACATATGGATAGGGTAAAGAGAAGGTATTTTATACTTTAGTTGATACCTTATGCATTGGTTGGTGGGGTTTTATTCAAAAAGGACCTAATTGGAGTAATCCTAAGGTGCATAGATGATGACCAAGTGATAAAGCTCTTGGACAAATTATATGATGGGCATGTAGGAAGCCATTTTGCTTTAAGAACTACAATGAAAAAAATAATGAGAGATAGTTATTATTGGCTCAACCTCTTCAAAGATGAATATGCATGAGTAATAAAGTGTCAAAAGTGTGTTTTGTTTATGGGTAAGAAAATATTGGCATCCCTTCCTCTCAACCCAATTCAAGTGGAGTAGCCCTTCATGCAATGGGGGATAGATTTCATAGGAATGATCAACCCTCCATCAAGTATAGGGCATAGGTGGGTGCTTAGTATAATTTATTACTTCACCAGGTGGGTGGAAGCCATTACATTGAAAGAAGTTAATGAAGGTGCAATCCTAGACTTCTATGACAACATTTTTACCAAGTTTGGTGTTCCATCCACTATCATTTCTTATAATACATTAACATTCCTCAATCTAAAAATGAGTGAATGGGATCTAAAGATGGGAATCTACCTCGACACCTCTTCCAACTATTATCCTCAAAGAAATGAACTGGATGAGTCCAAAAATAAAAATTTTCTAAGAATCATCAGGAGAACTATGGAAGAGAATCAGAGGGCATGTCACACAAAGCTATAGATATCCTTGTGTTCTAACAAGGTGACACCTAAATCTACCATTGGAAATTCTCCATATGTCTTAGTATATAAAATGGAGGCCAAGTTACCCATTTCTCTTGAGATACATACATTAAAACTAGCCCATCAACTGGAGTTGATGGAAGATGAGCCCATGCATGTGAGATTGATGTGAGATTGACAGAACTCATGGAGATTGAAGAAATGAGAGAGCTTACAATGAAAACACTAGAGTTACATTAAGCTCAAGTCAAGAAAGCCTTTGAAAAGAGATCCTTATTAAGGGACTTTAAAAAAGTGAATCTATTCCTCAAGTGGGATTCAAATAAGGCCAAGCTAGGTAACCATACCAAATTTGATAGTTTGTGGAGTGGTCCTTATTTTATCTATAGATGCTAACAACATTTTATCTAGCCCAACTAGATGGAGAAGTACTACCCACTCAATTAATGGGATTCATCTATTTCCTTTCTATTAAAATATTAGTCATTGTATATATTATACATTTTGTATAGTTTTTTCATGTTTTCTTCCAAGTGCCTCATGCACATTCTTTTCAATTGTGTGTTTCCCTTCCTTAAGTGCCTTGGGAATAGTATTTATTTTGTTCTTATTGTTCTTTTCATCCTCATCTTGCACCATAAAAGTACAATTATCACCCTCAGGTGAATGGTCAAGTGGAGGATGAAAACAAAATATTGGGTAAGATGTTTATGAAGGTTTATAGTTTAGCAAGATGACTAAGAAGATAAACTTGTTGTATTTTTATGGTCATATCACATGCATTAAAAAGGTACATTATAATATTTATAAGTTACCACTTCCAATAACAATGGTCCTAAATTATTTACAAGGTACATTTTTTATTGGAAAGGTGAATGGTAGTAGGTTGAAACCCTATTTCTAGTAATTTGCATGTGAAAAAAAGGATAGGTGCTAAATTGCATTAATTTTGGTAGGATTCATTTTCATTCATGTTGTGTGGATTAGGTTTGGTTTATATTATGTTGTGTGTGTGTAGCTCAAAATTTGGTGTAATAAATTGGCACAATAAAATTGAAATAAGGAGATACTTTTCATGCTTGAGAATGAGAAAACACCAATATTAAAATGGTTGACATTAAGAGACAATTAAGTCCAACAAAGCTACATATGGTATATATCTTTGATGGTGACTAACAACTAAATGATGGTTGTTAATAAATAAGAATGTGAGATAAGTGGAATAAATCCTAAATCATTATACCTATCAACATCATAAAAAACAATAATCAATTAGAACATTTAGATATCAATGCTATCACCATTTCACCATATTAGGTTCCATTAGTACACCAGGTTGCTATAAAAGGATGCCACCTTAGTAAAAAATATGTTGAATCATTAATTAAAATATTTAGTTATTAATGCTTTTCAAAGGAGGAACTTGAGATAAATTGGCACATTTAAATCAAAATTATAGAAATGAGTGTGATAATATTTATATATATAACCTCTCATTAGTTGATCCACCATTTCATACTTAGCTAATTTCAAGAAATTTTGTGCTCTCATCTCTAAATGTGTCACAAAAATCTATAATCCTTGTCTTCAACCCAATTTAGGCATAGATATTAGGTATTCAAAATGGATGCATCTAGAATACCATAATTCATAAAAATACTCTTTGTTGCACAACTAGAATATATTAGGATTGGAGAAAACATATATCAGGCTAAATTTTTAGATCTAGAGGTGTATACTTCTATCAAACAAGTTGAATAAAGATTGTCTATCCACAAAGTAACCCTAGAATCACAATCTTTAGAACTTCCAAAACCACATAGGCTCCAAAACACTCATGTTTAATGGTTAACCTAGTTTATTACATTTGGTCTATTAAGTGATATCATAGAAATCTTGATGGGAAGATTCAATGATAGAAAAATATATTTATTTGTAGACATCACCATATATGTGAATGAAGCTATGATGGTAAGGGATTTAGGCATAGAAACATGAATTCACCCTCTTGGGACTCATAAATAAAAACATACATTGATTCTACCTAAAATTAAGGAGGCCTATACCTGATTAAAATATATAATTCCTTTAGATGACATCCCAAATGAAGTAGTCTACATTCTAGTAGAGTTCATTACTATGTAGTTTTGGCAAATAATAAAAGTTGTGAAGGAGTCCATAAAAGGAGTCATCGATATTACTCATTGAATGATTCAATAGGAGGAAAAATATAATTAGATAAAATTTATTATTGTAAATCTTACACATAATATTTCAAAAGTCATTGTGTCTTCATGATAGATTTTTCAATATTAGTTTTTGGCTATGTTGCTTATGTTCACATAGTTTAAGTCTCTACAAATCATAGTACATCCCTATTTTGATTACTAGATAGACACTACATTTTAGAACCTCATTTGGAAACATAGTGAAAGTGTTTATCTCACACATCAACAAATATTTAGTGTATGGTGGGATGAACTCATGGAATTGATGCTTAGTAACCCTATAATCCCACTGCCTATGATGCAATTTCTAGGCCAGGATGTGATGGTCATGAATATTCCTAACATAATTTATATCTCCATTTATGAGCTCTTAAAGGATCCATTTTCAACTTTAACTTTTTGTATTAACATGCATATGGCATAGAAAGAAGTAGCATATTAGAAAACTCTAGCCGCACATAGAGTGATTCCACTATAGATAGTTACACTAGATGATCCCATTCCTATAGAAACTAAACAACCTTCTATGATAACATCTACTTCATTGGACCAAGGGAAGCATAAATTTCCTCTTAGTTGTAGATCACCTTTTCTTCCAAGAAGGAAGACTTATAGTTAGAAGACCTAATTAGATGATCCCCATATTATTTAGATCATTGTAGAATGTTAACGGAAAAACATTCAAACTAATAAATAAGATTTTTATCAGACTATGATCTTAGACATGGCCAGTGATCTATATGAAAAATAAGAAGAAAAATATTTTATCTTTTCAAAATTAGTGCATATAATCCAAATCTAAAAGAAGGTGCCCCAAAATCTACGGGTAGAACTCCCACCTTGACCATAGTCTATTATTTTTGACAATATGAGTAAAAAAGCTAAACTTTAGATAATATAATTATAAATTAATGTAGAATAAAATTTGGTGGTTCATTTCAGTCCTTACAGATTGATTATCTTGTTAAGAGTCTTTTGACATCTCTTCAACACAACAATCACACTCTCAGGTGATACTAACCTACTGTTGAGGAGGAAGATGAAGAATTCACATATTTTATCCAACAACCCACAATATTTATATCATCTTTAGGGGAATTACACCATCAAATCTTAAGGACTCTCCTAGCTCTAGGAACTAGAAGGGTCATGTGCCATGGGAAACGGTGTGTGGGTCCATTATTGTTTCTTCATCTCAATCAGATGAACCTCTCATTGATACAAATAGGTGGGGTTAGAAGTACACATTCTTAAGGAAATATAGGTTTTGCAAGAATAAGTGTAATGAGCTATAGAGTGTAAAAAATGATAAGAAAAGAAATGACATAAATAAGAAGCAAATAACAAGATTTGGAGGAGCAACATCAATGGTAGACCTAAGTGCCACTACAATCAGTTAGATTAACACATGATACTGAACAAAGGGAGTAAAAAACTACAACTATGGATAATGTTCCACAACCAATTACACAAGAAATTCAATTACCATTGGTAACCACCATCCATCCCATCTAGATTGAAGAAGTTGAGGCATTATATAATAAGTTCATCAATGATGAGGATGTGTGAAAAAATAATGTCAATGTTGAGTTAGAAAAGAAATAGGACAAAGATGAAACCAATTCCAAACTTTCTATAGAGGTAACCAAGACATAGCCTACCACTATAGAAACACACCAACCAGATCAAGTGAAATTATTAGAAGAGGTGATAGTAAAACCTACACCTATTACTACTCAACCTCCATTGATAATTGCAAAGCTCACAACTATCACACAATTCCAAAGGATCACAACAAAATTGTCTCACAAGTTTAAATATAAATGAGAACAAAATCAAATTTTCATATTTACATTGATGTCACACAAACTATGTATTCAAGACTCAGGCTTTAGAAATATATGAAAAATCTAAGAAAAGACATTTTACTTTGCCATTAATCTACAAGTTGAATATTACAATTTTGAACTCTCAAATAACCAAATTCATAGTTTTTGTTATCAAATTTGTAAGAGCTCTTATCTAGTATATAAAATAAATATCTAGTCTCATATTACTAAAATGGATTCTCTAAAACCATCTTATGGCCAAGACCACTTCTCAAACTCTATCTCTAAGAGCACTGAATATATAGACTACATTTAACAAAAATTCCCTTGATTTTAAGTTCCCCTATTATTTAGTTATTTCGAATATAGTGGAGGCTATAACACCATACTCCTCACAAGATTGTTTATCTTAGGAGGATAACTAATACATAAATGGCTTGTTATTGATAAATAATATGGGACTACATGATGTGGCTATAAAACCTGAGATAATGCCTTGTATAGACTTGTTTCATGATTTATTTTTTAATGGAACTTTTATTGGGGATTTCTTGCATCTTAGAAAACTAAAAAAAATGTAGTTTCTTATGTTTTGGTGTGAGAGTTTGAGAGGTATATTGGGATTTTGGGGCTCAAATTTTCCTATGTCTAAGTTTTGGCCAATGTGTGGATGGAACATAAAATTGTAAAAGTAAAATTGAAATAATGGTTGGTAAAAGGAGAGAAAGTAAATCTCAAAGGAGGTATTTACTCCAAAAATATAATGAAGTTTAGACTAGGAATTAGGGTAGCTATGGACCTTCTGAATAGGTTGTATGTATTCACTAGTATAAATTACATTTAAGTGCAAGGGTGTCATTATTATATATTATTATCATAGGTTTTTGGGTTCATGATAATATGCTAATTACAAGGATAGTTCCTATGATTTAGGGAAAGAACTTACAAGAAATGAGAAAGTATTACAAGGTATTAATTTATCTACTAGGATTGTAGATGTTTAGCACAATATTAGGTTATCATATGAAGTTCTTCTTAGACATATACATAATGGCAATACTCAAGTATGAATACACAGATATCAACTTGTAGAGGAAAGACCTCTTAATGACCAATTAACGTAATTGGACTTCTAACTATTAGAAGTAAATCATAGATATTTCATAAAGAATGATATCATGACATAGATATCATATGGAACATCACCCAATATCATATTCATCACATTGAAATACATATAAGACATAGCCCTTTCATGACAATTATTATAATAAAGTAAATCAGCTCATAAAAGATATAGACTATAATATGGAACTCAAGACCATCATATTAATCACCATGTACTTAATATTACTTAAAAATATTTATAATAATAAGGAACTCATTACACATTCATTCTAGATATCTAAAGTCAACGCTCAGTCCTTCATGTATTCATAGGAAACTTAATCAAAAGGTTCTCATATAGTATTATCCAACCCATTCTACTACAAACTTTAGGAGAATATAATCCTAAAAACTATATTTTTGTAACCATGGAATCTATACTTAGCATCCAAGTATGTCAACCTATATTATTATTACTATATAATTCATGAACATGATCCCACATGGAAATAGAATATCATCATAACAATCTTTTTTATTAACTGCTAACCAAGAAGAAGCTATGGTCCCTATCCTCATGGCATTGTTATATGTTTGAACGGTTAGTGTGCACATTCTGAAGCTAGCGATTTCCTAGATTTAAACTTTTGTCTCATCTTGATTCAACATCATAAATAGATTGGAGTCCATAGAATAAAATATAGGTAGAACTCACATGAACTACAAATCACTTAAGGTGTCATTTACCAATTTTCACCTATTATGCAATACTTAGATACTCTGACAGGTTTTCAACTAAGTATAAATCTAGTATACCACCCTTATAGTTTTTTATAGACTATAAAAACTATATGGTCACCCTTTATGGGTTTTAAACCAACCTATCGATGTGGTCCTATTGAATAAAAACTTGAAAATCAAAATTTCAAAATTTACCCTCTGAAAAAAAAACTAGGTAGATGGAGGAGGCATCTATGGAGAAACTTTTAGTGTGGCCTCAACCTTATATTGTAGATATCTCAAAATTATAATATTCAACTTGAAGATTAATGGCAAAGTAACTTGTCTTTGTTTAGATTTTGCATATATTACCAAATCTTGAGTCTTGAACATACAGTTTGTGTGACATTAATGTGAATAATAGGTTTTGATTTTGTACTCATTTAGATTTAAAAATTCTAGACAAATTTAGTAGGTTATTACTCTCCATATGGAAAATTTTCACTAACTTTACATTCTGAGTGAACACTTTGAGACGTGTTGATTTATCACCTACCAATGTTTTTTTGGTTGTTAAACTCTTTACTTGAATTTTGGCCATGTATTTATTTTATCGTGACACTTTTATTCTTCTCATTTATCTAGGTTAATTAAAATTATGATCTTGATTTATATGATCCATAAACCATGAGTTAACATGATTGAGCCACATGGAATGATCTTAGGGATTTAGAGTTATTTTTACTTTCAAATTGTGTACATCCTTTAGGAGGGATCTAGGTGGTCAAGATGTCAACATGTGGTGTGATCTCAGGGCTCAGAGACTAGAGGATATGAAAACATGGGGCCATTTATTTAGTACATATCCTAGAGTGCTCTAAGTGAATGGAATTTTTCCAGATGCTCTGATCTTATATTTCTAAAAACTTAGAATACTTAGGATTTTATTTTACCTTCTAGGTTCTAATTCTACAAGAATACACCACATGGTGTGATCTTTAGGATCCAAGGATTAAGAAAACTTATATTTTCTTATGAAACAAATTTTGCCTAGTTAAACGTGATCTTCAGACATGGATGACTTATGGTGATTTGATTTCCTTAAAGGTATAAAACTTTTATTTGATTCTGGGAGCTCTTATCAATGTGATGATGTCACTTTTATTGATCTCGAGGCTCTGATCTCTCAAGATGCCTAGGTTTTTTTGAAGGTTGATGGTCTGTGAATGAATGTGATCCTACCACATATCTTGATCTCATAGTTGCATAGAATTTAAGAATGTAATGATTTAGGATATCTAATCATGGATAATTTGAAAGTATTTTAAATGGTTCTACATACACATGAAATCCTAAAGATGCTAGGCCATAACATAATATCTTGGTTAGTTAGTAAAAAAATAACAAGGTGAACTTTGAGAGAAATTATAAAAATATAAGGTTAAAAATCATTCATAACTAATGCCCAAACCTTAATTTTTGTAAATTTATAATTTTATGATTTTGACTTAGAATTTTTAAAATAACCTTAGACTTATGCATGTAAGAATCAATGTCATGGTACTCCAAGGCTCATAAGACCTTGAATAAGGATTTTACAATAATAGTGGGTCTTTGTTTTAATTCTAAAAATGGGAGATTGTGTTAGGATATAATAAATGGTGACTCAGTGGGAAATACTCCTAAGTATTTGAGAAACCAAAATTGTTAGGAATATAGAACACAAAGCAATATTAATGAATTAAAGATAGAAATAGAATGTAGAAAACACAAAACAATAGAGACATAGATTTAATTTGGTTCACCTAATATGTGCTACGTCCACATATAAACATCCAATCCTTTTTATTATTTAGTCCAATAAATGAAGGAAAAAACTTGTAATACAACCACTACAATATCCTCTTCACTCACACACAATATGGTACCATGATTACAATGCCCTCATATTAAAGGAAGGTTACATATTAGATAAAAAATGCACAAGCATAATTTCCACCGTTAGATCTATGACCTAATAGTGAACAATCTAGATTTACTATGAAATTACAATATTTTACTATGGTCACTAGCCCCTTGGACCCTCACAATAGAACATAGTGGGGTGGCATTACCCTCCCACGCCCCCCACACCCCACTATTAGGAATTAAGAATTAAAATAAGATCATGCTCTACCATCCAACAATCTCCCACTTGGAGATTGACTACTGTAACTCCACCACTACAACTCTTCCTTGGAATTTTCTTTAACCTTTGAACCTAACATGTTTCTCATCTTCTTTGTTATCCTTGAAGACCTATTAAAGTTGAACAAATCTCCAGCTTCTCCTTTCTAACTACTTTTGTTAGCATATCTATAGGATTATGACTTGTATGGATCTTCTCTAACTTTAGTTGACCATCCTCCAAAATTGAATGAATGAAGTGATACCTGAGTTGTATATGTTTGGTTCTTGATTGGATTGTTGAGTTCTTTGCTAAATGAATTTCACTCTAGATATCACTATACAACCTAAAATATTCTTGATTATGATTCAACTCTTATATTAATAGTTGCATCCATATCATCTCCTTGATAGCTTCTATAGATGCAACATAGTCTACCTCTATAGTTGACAAAACAACTATCTTCTACAATTTTGAAATCCAACTAACTATTGTATCACCAATGGTGAAAACATAAATTGTGGTGCTCCTCCTACCATCTAAATCTCTAGCCATGTATACATCAACATATCCTTATAAGGTAACATCTAAACCTTCATAACATAATCATCTATCAGTGGTCCCTCTCAAGTACCTAAAAATCCACTTAACTGCATCCTAGTGTTCCTTTCCTTGATTATTCGTTAACATATTGATAAATCCCACTGCATGAGCAATATCTAGTCTCATGCACATCATATAATACATTAAACTTCCAACTATTTAATCATGCATAAATTTAGACACGTAATTGATTTATTCTTGAGTTTTAGGATATTATTCCTTAATTAATTTGAAGTGCCCTTCCAAAGGTGTACTCACTAGTTTTGCATCCTACATATTGAACCTAGCTAACACCTTCTTGATGTATTCTTATTGATATAATGTTAATTTCCTATTTTTATTATCTCTTGTTATTCTCATACCAAGGATTTACTTTGCAACACCCAAATCCTTCATTGCAAATAAATTTTCTAATTTTATTTTAAGATCATTTATATCCTACACGTTAGACCCTACAACAAACATGTCATCTACATGCAATAACAAGATAATATATTTTCCATTATATAATCTCTTAAAATAGAAATATTGGTTAGAATGACATCTAATATAACTTTTTTCTATCATAAACATGTAAAATTTAAAATACCACTACCTTGGAGCTTGCTTTAGACCATACAAACTCTTCTTCAACCTACACATCATTTTTACTTACCTTTAACTTTGTATCTCTATGGATGCTCCATATATATTTCCTCATCCAAATCACTATGAAGGAAAGTAGTCTTCACATCTAACTATTTAAGGTGGAAATATTATACTACTACTAAACTTAAAATAGCTCTTATAGAAGTCATTTTAACTACTAGAGAAAATATTTCATCATAATCTATACCTTCCTTTTATTCAAACCCCTTTACAACAAGTTTAGCCTTGTACCTCTTTTTTCCTTCATCTTCATCCTTTAACTTATAAACCCATTTATTATGCAATTCTCTTTAACCTATAGGCAACTAAACCAAATCTCAAGTTTGGCTATGTACCAAGGAGTCCATCTCCTCTTTCATGCCTTGCTCCCACTTTTTTATGGTTTCTACCTACATTTCTTCTTCATAAATTTTTGGCTCACCACCATTAGTCAATAATAAATAATAAAGTGAAGGAGAGTATCGTTTAGGTAGTCTATTTACTCCAGTAGATTTTCTAACTACAATTCTATGAGTTTGAGGTACCTATTGTATTTATTAAGCAGTCTAATTTTTTGGCACTTTTGGAATTTCATTTTTAGTGATTTCATCAAGTATTGTATATTCAGTATTTGGATTTTCTTATTTCTTTCTTTGTAACTGATCTTTTTACATGACCTTATAATTAAAGATCACATCTCTACTCCTAATGATTTTGAGATTTTTAAAATCCTATAAGTGGTAGCTTAAATCACTAACTCCATATCTAATAGAAGTATATTTATTGGATTTTTTTTCAAGCTTGGTTCTATTTTATTTATCAATATGGACAAATACCTCACAACCAAAAGTATTTTAAAAGGAATAATCTACCATTTTATATTTCCAATCTTCCTTTGTAATGGCACCATCAAAAGGACTTTAAGGCCCTCTATTTATTAAGTAAATATTAGTATCCACAACATCTACTCAAAACTATAAGGGTAACCCTACATGCAATCTCATACTCCTTGCACACTCCATGATTGTCTTGTTGATCCTTTCAGACACACCATTTTTTTGTGGTGTTCTTGGAACCACCTTCTCTCTATAATTCCATGGGATGAACAATAATTATCAAATTATTTATTGTATTATTCACCTCTATTGTCTGATCTAACACACTTCAACTTATTTTCTATCTCATTTTCAACCAAAGATTTCCATTTCTTAAAAGTATCAAAAACATCAAATTTTTTTATATGCAATAAACCCAAGTTTTTCTAGTTGCATCATCAATAAAAGTAACATAATAAGAATAACCACCAAGAGATGATACCTGAGTCAGTCCCCCTACATTTGTATGAACAATCTCTAAATTTTCATCCTTCTTTGTCTTTACAACTCTGAGAAATTTGAATCTCTTCTATTTTCCTTACAAATAGTGCTCACAAAAATCACAATCCACCTTCTTCAAATTTGGGAACAAATTCTTTGAGTGGAGAACTTGCATCCCCTTCTCACTCATGTGCCCAAGTCTGTGGTCCAATAATTTTGTATCTAATTTTATAGAAGCTAAAGTAATAGAAGAATCAAAACTACCATTAGATAAATATAATGTACCTACCTTCTCTCCTTTTGATATTACCAGTGATACTTTAGTGACCTTCCACAAATTTTTTTGCAAATGTAATTATGCATCATTCACATCCTAATTGCCCTGCTAAAATCAGATTTATTCTCAACTTAGGAACATGCCTCACCTCTTTAAGAACCATTTTTTTCCATTATAAAATTGTATCTATATCTTACTCTTTCCTATAATTTTACAGGGTTCACCATCACCTAAATAAACTTGTCCAAAATCACCTTGAACATAGTCTTGAAAATATTTCTAATGGGGTGAAGCATGAAATGAAGCCCCTAAGTCTAACACCTAAGAATCATTAGTATTATCTAAAGAAAGGATAAAAACATATTGTAACACATCATCTAATACATTTTCTTCCTAATTTTTATCTTTTTGGCCATCTCCTTGTTTTCCTTTTCAAAACCAATAATCATTCTTTAAGTGTCCTTTCTTGCCACAAATCCAACATACCAATGTTCCTTTTGATTTGGATCTTCCCTTCTTAGACTTACCATAATTACTTGGACCCTTTCCTCTATCATTTTTTATTTCCCTATTATTCAGAGTCCAATCATTACCTGATGTTTCACCTATGCTTTTATATCACATTTCCTCACTAATAATAACACCAATAACATAATCAAACTTTAAAGTGGTTTAACCAGAGATAGAATTACTCACAACCATGACCAAGCCATTCCATCTTTTTAGAAATAAGCATAGAATCAAAAGTTCCCTAACCTCATCATTGACATTTACTTCTACATAGCTTAATTTATTTGTGACCATGTTAAGTTTGTTTATATGATCAATAATAGACCCACCTTCTTATATTTCTAGATTAAATAAATTCTTCATAAGAAATACCTTATTGGAGGCTGAGGGTTTTTCATACACTCTATCTAATTCCTTTATCAAATCCATTATTTTATTTTATTTGAAATATTGAAGGCCATTGATGTTGCTAGGCACAACCATATTGTTCCTAGAGCCTTTCTGTCAAGAACCTCCTAATCTTCATCCTTCATAGTCATCATCTTATTTTTTATTCCATCCAATGGTAAGAAAATATTCTTCTCATATAGATAGTCCTCTATTTGAATCTTCTATAGCTATTAGTTTTGGCCATTGAACTTATCGACCTTAAACTTTCCTTCTTCTACCATTTATCCCACTCAAACAAAGAACCCTCATTTCTTATGAGTTTATCTACCAATTAAACCTTTGGATCTTATACCAGTTTTTAGGATTATGGAACATAGAGAAATATTAATGAATTAAATATGGAAATAAAATTCAAAAAACATAACAAAATAGAGACATATATTTAATGTGGTTCACCCAATATGGGTTATGTCCACACAAAAACAACCAATCCTTCTTATTATTTAATCCAACAAATGAAGGGAAAAACCTATAATAAAACCACTAAAATATCCTCTTCACTCATACATAATATGCAACATGATTACAATTCCCTCATATTAAAATAGAGTTACATATTAAGGAAAAAATGCACAAACATAATTTATACTATTAGATATATAACCTAATAGTGAATGGTCTAGATTTACTACAAAATTACAATATTTTACTATGGTCACCACCCCCTAGACCGCCACGGTGTCCATAGTGGGGGATCATCTCCCCCCCTTCCCACACCCCTATCAAGAACTAGGAATTATAATAAGATCAAGCTCTATCATCTAAAAAAAATATTAGTAATGCATCATAGAATAACTTTAGTTATAACAAAGAAGGAATAAGTGAACCAGTCATTTAAAAAATACTCCTCCTTACCCATGTAACATACTAACCCTTTTCATTACTAGGATCTATGTGTTTTTTTTTTGAAATTTATTTCCCTATTATTATGAGAGTTTTAACAAAAACCTAAATAAACATTATAGATTTTATATTTATTTCAGATTTTGAAACCAAATAGTAAGGGAAGCTTGAGAATTAATTTGATACTAGTTAGGAATCCATATCCATAGCAAATATACCTTTGAATCCACTCTAACCATTACTATACTACCATTTGGGCATCCATAGCTCTCGTAGATATTACTTGAATCACCCTTCTTCCATAATTTTTCATGATTTTTGTAGAACACAAATAGAATAAGGGTCGGGAATCACCATTAGCTAGGTATATGCATAAGAAAAATCATTTTAACTAGTATGTCCCTACTAGTGTGCATCGATTTCAATGCTTATTATCTTCCATCTAAGTTTTAGCATGCAATAGTGTAGTTGATATTTTTGAAATGAGAAGTCTTTCTAAAATTTTCATTATTATATTAGAGTAATTACAAGAGACCTAGTGAGCTCACTCAATCTAAGTAGAACTTAATTCAGTCATAACACATACCCCATTCTCAAAACCTCAAGAATTACCAAATGAATTTCTTATGAATGCCAATTATGTTTCCTTTATACAATCCTCTTATTTTTAGAAAGTATTTTAGAATTTCAACATAAGAAATTATTTGGTCTATTCTATAGTTTTAGGAAAACTAATATAGAAAGCATTACGACTAACTAAAAAATTAAATGAAGAAAAAAAGAAACTTAATCTGATAAAACTAGGAAAGATTAATCTATAAAGTAGGAAATATATTCTACCCATACATCTACATGTTCACCTATAGTCATTTAGAGCTATATCTAGTTGGAGTAACCATGAAATAATGTTTCAAAAACTATCCATTGACTAGAAAATCAAGGTCATTACCTTGGATGTCCTTCAACTGGAAGGCATTATTACCTAATATTTTAGATATTTGATATGGACCAATCCATAATGGAGTGAACTTATGATGTTGTACTTTATTATTGTGTGCTTTATCCCATAAAAGAATTAGGTCTAAAATTATAAAATCCTTGATTGTAGACATTTTTTCAAACCACCTTTGAGAATGTCTTGGTGTTTTCTCAAGATTTGCATTTCTTTAGTTCATGCATCTTCCATCTAGTCTACATAAAGTAGTTTACATTAGATTCTTTCATCCTCTCCCATGTAATCTTATATAAACTAGTACATTGATATTTTAAGAGTGATAGGGAAAACTGGATGATGTCCATATAATATCATAAATGGTGAATCCTTGAAGGTTTATTTGTGTCTTTTTATATCTACTATAGTGCATAGTTTTTGTATAAAATGTCATTCTCTTGGTTTATATTATGTTGACATATTGATGGAATCTATCATAATCTTGTTAGTAGATTTAGCAACTCTATTCCCTTTTGGATAGTAATTTTAGGATAATTTGGTTAATATAGTCCCACTTAATAAATTATTTAGATTTAAAGGCTAGAACATTATCTTAAAATAAAGAGATTTGAGTACCAAATCCAATCAATATATTCTCTTCTAAAAAGTTCATGACATCTAGTGCTAAAAATTCCTAGTGGCTAGAGCTTTTGTCCATTTGGTATAATAGTCAGTGGATATTAGGACAAATTTATGCCCTTCCAAGGAATTTAGGTTAATCACCCCAAAAAAATCAATACCCTATTGATAAAAAGGTGTTCCTTTAGTGGCTAGTTGTAAAGGCATAGTTACATGCACTTCCCTTTTTCCAAATACTTAGCATTCATGAAAATTCCTAGAAATATTATGGGAATATTTAAAAATTGTATGCCATTAGTATCCCATTTTCAAAATTTAATGATTTTTTACATTTATTGAGGGATGTCCACTTCTTATATTTTGGTGTATATTATCCATGATGTTTACAAATTTTTATTTTGAAATACACCTTAGGTATATGCCTTCATAATTATTCTAGTATAAAAATCCATTTTTTATCATATAATAGGATGATTTAAGTCTAATGTCTCACCTTTAATCTTTATTTATATCAAGAGGACATATACCTATGAGTAAGTATTAGATGATGTGGTCATACCATTCCCCACCAACCACTTGAGTCTTATTGATATGTTCAATGTAAATGTGGGGAAAGGTCTCAGTCATGAGCTCGATGATTCCTTAGCCTCAAAACATCTTGGTTGGTATAATTTAAAGATAAAACTCCTATATTTTTTCCATCCACTTGCCTCTTATTTCACCCAATTCATTCTGGTCGAGTGTGAGTTTAATAGTTGGGTCTAGAATAATGGCATTTGTTTTGTTCCTCAAAATGTAATGCCTAAAATTTTTCACTATATTAATTAGTGCATATATATTTTTATTTATCATTTAACACTTTAAATATACATATTTTAGGATAGTACTCATAAAAGTAAATGGATGTTCATTATCATTTACCTTTTACATGAGTATAACTATTATAGTGTGTTCTAAATCAATAGAAGAAGTCTTTCATGAAGTCTAGGTTGATTAGAATTGGAGCCTGAGTAATGGTGTTTTTGATATCATGGAAAGCATGTTTTTAATTATATTTTAACATCTTGATATAACATGATATTCAGTGTTTTAAAATCTCTACAAATCCATATATAAATTTCCTCATTAAATTTATCTTTCCAGATAAATACTTCAACTCCTTGATATTAAGATATGTCAGCTTGGAAATGTCCTAGATTCATTATGGGTCAATTGAAATTCCATATTTAGTGATGTTTTGTCCTAACAATTTTCCTTCAGTGACTCAAAATATGTTCTTGTTTGGATTAAGTGATACTCCATAACTTCTACACCTATCAAACAATTTTTATAAATGGTCTTCATGATCAGCTCTATCTTTTGAAAACACCATTAAGTCATACATATAAATTATGGTAAAATTTACAAGTCATTAAAATAAAAATCACATATATTTATAGAAGGTTGATCTTACATTAGTTAGGCCAAAAGGCATCCTTTGGTATGCAACTTTTGGTACTTATTTGTGATGTTATTATTCATTTTATCTTATACTTTTACTAGAACTTGATTGTAGTCTAAGCATCCATCTAGGAAGGACATCATATCGGACCCACTAAATATTTGAATTACCTCAAAAATTGAGGGAAAAGGATAGTTATCATATTATGATGATTGGTTCAGATTTATGAAGTCAACACATTAATTGATTTCTCCATTATTCTTCTTAACTATACTAGGTTGGCCACCTAGGTGGAATGTTTGATTCAAAAAAAATCTTAGCATCCATTAGCTTATGTATTTCTATAAGGATGAGAAGTTATAGGATGGAGTTTACTTTCCTTTATCACTAACTAAATGGATTATGTTATGGATTTAGTGGGATAGTATGTGTGATGACCATAGGGTTGAATACCTTCATGTCTTTATATGTCTAAGTAATCACATATTTATATTCTATCAATAGACCTTTTAAATTTTGTTTCTCATCAGACCAATGTTTACATACTAGGGATGTTGATTAGTGCCCATATTTTCCTTTAAAAAATATGATTCAATTAATTTAAGATATTTTTACTTTTGATCTTGTAGATCCACATTTAAATCTTACTCAAGAGAGACCATCACCAATAGAATGTAGTTTTCTTTCAGTTGTAAGACACCATATTATTCAAAATATTCCATATTCATGGTTTCAACATTATTTTGTTCTATTATCTAAGTTTCAAAGGCTCTATAACTATTCATAAATTATATAATATGTTAATCATAAAAAAAACTTAAAAGTTTTCCACATTGTCTGGGACTGAGGGTCAATGAAATAGCTCCACAAAACAATTATGCATCTTGGATTCTTGGAGTGGTGCTAGATTGGTTTTTTAAAGCTACTAGTTAGTCTATAGTTTAATTTTCTTCCCTTTGGATGGATCTGATGTTAAATGCCTCAAAGGATTTCATCATATTCCATTATTAGTTTTTGTAGTTATTCAAGTAAGCTAATTTGCATTATTATTTATTTATGATATAGTTGATGACCAAATTTAAATCACCAAACATATGTAACTACTTGACATTATGTTTTAATGAAAAATATAGACCTAGGATTAACACTTCATACTTGTCTTGATTATTAGTGTAAGGGAATTTTAACTTATGTGTACCTAGATATTATTTCCCATCTAGGTCAATCTGAGATATGTCAACACCTAAAACCTACTTTGACTTGGCTTCATTGAAGTGGAGAGTCCATAACTATGAAGGACCTTCCAATTCTTTTTAATGATATTATTTCTTGTAGTTAATGTGTACACACCTACATGTGAAGATGCAAAGTTAATCATTTCATTCTTAACATTTTATTATATAACTAGTTACTTCATTTTTATTTCTCAATCTACTTGAATCCGGTTAGCTACTCCTTTTTAAGGAAACCACATGTGCAATAAGTTTATAGCCATGTATTAATTTAGTGTCTTTGACTATAATGTTGACTATCAACTTATTACACATGTAGACTATAATATTGATGTGCGTTTTATGTACTCTAGGAAACCTTATGAGGTAGACCATAGTGATTTATGATTGGTTAAAAGATTCACTCCAATGCATGAGTTGTTGGGTATTAAGTTTTATAAAAAAAACATTATGGTAGAATAGCAGTGAATGGAGTAGTTGTTTACCTTAGGTGATTTAGATATTATTTGAGTCTAGACCTAATTGACATGGGTGGATTGATTATGATTCTAAACTAAGGTGGTTAGGATAAAAAAAAACTCAAAAATAAATAAGGGTAAGGATGATAAGAAGGTTTATGAATCAAACAAGAAGAAACCCGTCTATCCTCAATCTTGAACTATGGGTGGGAAAAATAATAAAGAACCAATGATTGATGTAATTTATTATTAGCACATACAAATTCAAATATAGTTAAAATTTAAAATAAATAATAATGAAATGAATTTTAATTCACATAATCAAAGGTTATTGTATTTTTTAGATTACAATTGCACATCTACAAAGAGAGATTATGATTATTACATAAAAATATCTAGATAAGATAGTGCACAGTATGAATAATTGTATCAAATTAATATTCATGCACAAACAATATACTAAGATCTTAGATTGATGGATCTTATTTTTAACTCACAAATTTGGTGAACAATATTTTCACATCAAGACCAATTGTAAAATGATCCTCAAAATTTCCTATTAATCTTAATAGCCAAGATTCTCCTCCCTTTGAGATTGGGGGAATACAAATATATATAGGCTTAAGGAGGGGATGCCTCATCCTCCAATTGAAATCTAAATTTTCATTCCTAATTATATAATTATGTGTCAAAAATTCATGCATATCATGCATGTATGAAAAAAGTGTACATAAATAAGATTCATCAAATAAAATATATTATGTATATGCCAATAAATTTGTTAAAATCAATCCTATATTAATTTAAAACATATGCATGTGTGTGTGTGTGTGTGTGTGTGTGTGTGTAAAGCAGTGTTCATGTGGCACTATTGGAGAGGAAAACAGTTGCATGATAACTATTGAAACTAAATTAATTTAAGTAGCCAATGTTTCCCCTTGAGGAATGAAAACTAGATCCATTAGAGTATACATTATTACATATCCAAAGAATTCGGGGCCTTAGCTAATTATGTGATTAGTGTTGGCCTAGGAGGATCCTCTATATCTTTGATATTTTCAAATAATGTGTACCTATATTCAAACTCTTTATTTATAATGTCAAAATTGATCATGGAAGGCTTAAATATTTTTGTAGATTTAGTCATCAACCTTATATGCTATATTTTAGAGGCCTTAAATCATGTTTCAAGGGATCCATCCATAGTTGCTCTATCCTTAATAAAATTGATTAGCTAAAAAAATTCTTCATTAATTTTGTAAACATTTTCATTAACCTCCTTAAATATATCTATAGCTACCTTAAGAAGTTATTCAAAATTAAGCATGTTTATTAATTTCCTAATAGAGGTTATCACATCTATGACCCTCATATATATTAAGATATCTAAGGTCTCACTTTATTGGCCTAAAAAATACCCTATCAGGGAGTTCATCTATATATGTCAGGTAAAGGCACCATCCCTCTTTGAAATCACATAATTCAAGTCCCATGCAACATCTTAAGTAGACAATAGGTATAGGTGATTTTATGCACTATTTCTCACAACTAAACTAAGAAGTTGAGTCTCTTTTCAAAATATTTCAATTTGTGCCAAATTTTTAGCAAATTTACCCTTTTAGGTTTGGACTCATCCCTAGAGGATTGAATTATATTCAAAATGTTTTATATGCTTGTGGCTACCCTTTGGACATTATCCATAATTTTACTAGGATCATGAATGATTTATCTCTATAGAAGCCTCTATTGTGATTGTTATTGAATATTATACATTTATTTCATGGCCTACCCAATTTAATAAATTAAAGAGAAAAATGTTATACATATTATGTATGTTCATTTGGATTCCTTTTAGGTTTCATAGACAAAGGAAATAGGTTTTTCCTTTATTCTAGCACTTTCTCCTCCCATGTGATTGTATTCACCCCCTTCCTTTTTATCTCCCTCTAAATTAAACCTCTTTGATTATCAAAATAGGTAGAGATTGTAAGTAACTCTATGAGTACCAAGTTTTGCCTATCATCTCTCTTGAACTATAACTCTTTAAACCATTGGGAAATAATGAGTTCCCCTTATTCTTCAATTTGACTTCGGTATTCATAGGTAAAAGGTAGAGTAATCATTAGAGGTGGAATCAAGGCACTCATTTGAATGGGGAATTGGATGGGTGGTTAAATGATATTTTTACATTTTGATACTTCCCTCTAAGGGGTGATTTATACCACATACTTTGTCAAGGCTGGGGTTTTCAAAATTACAATTGTGGTAAACTATGTGGGTACATATTATGGAAATGGCAGCTCTAATTGATATGAGGATTTAGGAGGTATAGGTGGCCCTTGAGGATTAAAAATATAAACCAACACCTAGTAATAAAAATAGACCCCATTTTTAGGAGCTATTATTTAGATTGGAATGAAAAAATGGAAAAATTACTAGAACTATAAAATGGTGGCTTAGGACAAGTAGGTGGTAAATTAACAACTTGAGTATTGACAACAATAAGGGAAGAATCTTTTATCAAGCTAGATAAGACCCTGCTTAAAGGCTAACATATATATTTTTTTAAATCTTTCACACATGGACTAACATTGGAATGATCTAAGGTGTGGGACACCCGAACTTAGACCAGACCTCTAGTTTTGATGAGGCTATCTCCTCTAATGTATCACTTTGCTCATTATTTTTAAAATGTACTATAATTTTTGGGATGAAAATGGTTAGAAGGATAATCGAAATGGAAATATAATCTACTGATGATGATACACTTATATTTCTAGTTCATCTACTCTATTTAAACTCATAAAACATTGATAAGACAAGTACATGATTGAATCTACAACTTCAAATGACTCCTATACATTAGTATTTCATGTAGAGTTTTATCAATTGATCAAAGCATGATGGAAATGATGTAATATTCTTTATTAAAGGCACTAATCAATTAATTATATCTGCTATCATCTCAATCAAATGAGATCAATACCTAACAAGGGAGAAATTACTACACATGTTCAAATAAAATAACATAAACACACTATAACAGCATATGGAAATCTTAAAATAGTCATTTTATTATCTCAAAAGGTTACAAAGCTCAATCTTGGTAGAGTCTAGTCTTGCCCAAGAGAGGGATCCTAAAAAATGGCTTAAAAGCCTAAATAAATAGAAGTAGCTCTAGCCAATGTGGAATAGACATGATAAGAGGAGGTCAAATACACATTAACTCAAGTCAAATTCATCTATACAATTGATAAAAATAGCCTTAAATAAATATCCATGTGTCAAATGCTTTGTATACTCCTCTTTTTTTGGTGTTGGAAAGGTGTTAGGCCCATTTTGAGTTAACTAACTTATTCATGCATGAAATTTATGATAATATATGCTGAATAAATAAAATTTAAGGTGATGTAAATATATTTTAATGTACTCTTTTG
Source organism: Torreya grandis (assembly GCA_037957365.1). Lineage (NCBI taxonomy): Eukaryota > Viridiplantae > Streptophyta > Pinopsida > Cupressales > Taxaceae > Torreya > Torreya grandis. The sequence goes on from JARHVA010003964.1 coordinate 558,561, forward strand.
CATGAAGATCAAGAAATATGCATGATTCTAGTCAACTAGTTCAACTAGAGTGATTGTCACTTCGAGAGTAGTTAACTCCATGTGAACCCTTTACTTACATGAAATGAAACTTGTGGACTTGAAATTACATGATATTTTCACTTAAATATTATATAAGTGACATGTAATATCCATATCAACTACTTGATTATTCCTTCAACACCAATTTCACTTTGATTGTCTGATTAAATAGGCTTATTATGCCAATTAGGCCTAATAACCTACTTATTGCACTTAAACTCCATTATAACCTAAAGTAAAACCATGAAACATAAAAATAAAATGATTTTTATACCTTTAAAAAATCCTCAAACCATGATATAGGTTTTTTTAATGAATAAACTCTTTCCACTCAGTCACCATAGTTGATTAGGTCAATTTTACCTCATTTTCTTTTATAGTGGTTGTTTTGAAGGAGCTAGTATGGGCACTTCCAAGAATATTTATAACCAAATGCTGATTTTAGGATGAATAAAAAGTCTCAGGATTTAATCTCCATGAATTTTTTTTCATGTAAACTACCTTGTAAGTTTTTTGTGCTTTTTCTCCAAAAAAATTGATTTTTACCCTGATCTATACATTTTTGTATAACAAATTGACATTTATGGGATCATATATGAGTTTAATTGATGTTTTAATATTTTTTAGGTTGGTAAATGAGGTTTTTATGACAATAAAATCAAATTTTCTCAAAATTGGTCACTATGAGGGTTTGGGAGGGTTTGGGAGCTGAACCTTCTTAATGATGGTTCATAAAACATAGACCTCCAAACCCAAAATTATTTCCATCAATATATATATATATATGTATATATATATATATGTATATATATATATATATATATATATGTATATATATGTATATATATATATGTATATATATATATATATATCTGTATATATATATATATATATATATATATATATATATATATATATATATATATATATATATATATATATTCCATCAACATCCCTAATAATATTTTACTCCCATGCAAAAGGTATGAAAAAATAGCCATGTGAATAAATTTGCATGTAGGGTTTATAAGCATTTTGGACATGCTTACACTCTAAGCAATTTTTCATAAATTAAATCATATAAAACAAAATAAATTGTTAATTAATTATAATTACATATGTGTCCTCAAAACATTATAATAGAATTTGGCCAAACTCTTTACATGGTATGAACATTTGATCAAGTGGCTTGAAAGGGTGTCTAGAACTACATAATTTGAATTTATCCCTATGGAAGAATATGAATCCTCCATTACTTCTCCTTGATTTAAATAATCATAATTATACATCTTAAAACTCATCAAATACTTCTCAATGTTTCATCTTTCTTGATAGGTATTGAAGATGTCTTTTGGTGTTATAGGCTTTCTAGGCTTAAAACTGAGTTTTAGCCTAAAATTGAGTTTTGATGATTGAGGAACCTATAGAAGATATGTGGATTAAAAATAATAATGAAACATTAATTCATACCTCTTTCCAATTTTAAATTTCATCTCGAAATTCCAAGATTTCAACTTTGCTATTTTTTTCCTTGAGACTGCATGTAGACAAGTAGTTGATTGTGCTAAAATAAGGTTATCCACCTATGAGATGGACTTGAGGATGATATGGAATATTTATAAAGTAATTATTATTATTTTTACCAAATTTTAAGTCCTTTTTTGACCTATATATTTCAAAAAAACCTCAAACTCTCTCAAAAGTGCCTCTTTATGCATTGACTAAGCATACACTTGACTATATAGATGCATATTATAGGTGTTTTCATGATTAATGGAGGTTTACAAGATCAATTTAAAATTAATATATTAATTTTAAGTCCTCTTAACTAGGTTCAGGTGGTGTAGTTGGTTGGTCGGGTACTTCCATTGTGGCTCTGCCCATCAGTGTTCAAGTCCCCCACCGGCCCCGTGGTACCAGTATTAGTCGTGTCTAGCCAGCGGCGCCGGTCACGTTAAAAAGTTTACCCGGATTTAAATAAAGTGAAAAAAAAAGTCCTCTTAACTCACTTTAAACCATCTCTCACCTTCTACCTAGCATGTTTTACTCCTCAAACAGTGCTTTTGGGCCCTTGCACAATCATATTTTGTACAAGTCTAAGTTATACCTTCATAAATTGGCAAAAGTCTTCATGATATTGATAAGGGATTTTAAGGTGTCTACTCATCACTTTTATCTTCTTAATATATCACCATAGGTCACTCCTTTATTTAAAGGTACCTTGTAATGTACTTGCTCATATGACTATGCTAAAGAATTGCCATGAATATGTGTAGATAATTATCTACTATTGCCTTTCAAATGTGTCATTTAGTGTGTTAAATCCATCATAAATTTATTATTGAGGAATCATACCTATTTATCCCATTATATAATCCTTTGATCATGAACCACCTTATTGCATTATACTATGAGCTTGAGTAACTAGCTAGGTCTATCCTCAAGTAATGTTGTAGGTGTATATTTTAGGGTATATGATTGTATCTTATTCCTAGGGTTTTATTTCATAACCTTTTTAGTCTCATTCCATCATATAATACTCCTATTTCCCTTCATTATTCATGAACTAAACTTTCTCTTTTGAAGCATCAACTCATCTATAGTTCACTATCTCTTCTTTTAATCACAAACCTTCTGTTAGGTGCTTGATTGTGCTTATGCCTATAGGTTCTTGTATGGACAAGGAGTAATGTTTGAGGTTGTTTTGAGTAAGTAAAAAAATATCATGAATCTTTCACTTACCAAAATATCTCTCTAGACTCAATCACCTATCTTGAAAAGTCCAAAACCCTTTATGTATATTTGAAGTGCCAACTACCTATTTGACTATATTTTTTGACTTTTGACTGCAAACATGTACAGAGTAGGGTATTAAAGTGATGATGTTATGAGATTTATGACTGATTTTTATTTTTTTTATTTGATCCATATCACAATGATGTCTTTATAATCAACTATGTCCCTATAGTGGTCCATACTCCCTTAAAGGTCTCTATTTGGCACATTCACTTACTTGAATATATGTTGTCTTTAGGGCTAACTATAGGTGATTTTCCCCTCTTAATCCACCTTTGAAGGCTTAACACATCATTATTTAACTATATATGAAAACTAAATATTCTTAATGATTTTTAAGACTTATGATGGTTAATTAGTCTTCTTTAAACCTAGAAGAGTCCTCAAACTTGCCAAATAGGCCTTCATTGAGATGGGACATGTCTATAGGTAAAGATAGTTTCTTGATTTTTTACCCAAAGGTTGAATCTTAGCCTACATCATAATGAAGATATAACCAAGTTCAAATGTGGTCCATGATAGTTCATCCACACTCTCTAGCTCTTACCATAATGACAATCTTCATAATGTTTAAACGTTATTTACTATATATAACTATATATGTCCTTCTTGTATGGATGATGGCTATGATAGGGTTTTGAGGACCTCAAATAGTCCTCTAAATCTATTCAAAATTTATCATTCCTTGGTTATTTATCCTTTTAGTTTCTCTTCTGATGTCATATTCTTGATTTGACCTAGAAACTATCTTTAATCTTAATCAGTACCATCATGGTTGTAAGTTACCCTTTATACAATCAAGGACTATGTTTTAACCTTAAGAAAATCACCAATTATGAGTAATACCATTCTCCTCCAATCACTTTTAGCTTGGTATGATAATTTGAGAACAAATATTAATAAGGCACTCTCTCAATATTCCTTAGATTATGAACTCCATGGAAAGGCTCATGACTATACTTTTTTTATTGTAGGTCATTAGTATATGACTATTGGTAAGCAGTGCCTTCAAGGTCTATAAAATTCTTGAATGAACATATTTTCATCTTATTGTTATTGACTCCTCATATTAGTTTCTCATGAGATGGAGGTGAGATGGAAGATCGTAAGTATGATGGATGGTGATGAAACATGAATGGAGGGTGGAAAGAAGCATGGACACAGTGGAAGATGGTTGCATATGATAGTAATATGGAGATGAATAATATGGAGGTGGAAATTAGAGAATAGAAGTATGCCAAGACCAAATTGAGAGTCCTATGACATCATGGGAATATCCTTGAACACATATATGAATTTGGATGCCATTGAAGGAGGATAAAGAGGTGAAAATGAAACATAAGTTTTTACTAAAACCTTAGAGTATGTTAATTTTCCTTAAACAATGTTGAACAGTGACTGTTGAGATGCTTGAGAGTATATTAATTGTCCTCTTTATTATTAATCTTGATGAAACCCTAGAAAATTTTTATTTTAAAACTTTTCAACATGATGGAGACCCTACAAACCAACTCTCATGAGATCTCTATGTTGCTTCCTCTTCACCTGATTGTACAATTCTCCTTTTGAAGCACATAGATTATAGATTTGCACTTTTCTTGTCAAAGATCCTTTTTCTAATCCTAAAACATGTGAAAAATATATTTATAATGCCATGGGAAGGTATATTAGCTTCTTCAAAAGCTCTAAGAACTATAATTTTCCTGAAATGAAGCCCTGGTGAGGAGAAATTAAGGAAAATTGATTGCCTTCATGGATGAAAAATTATAGAATTAATAATGGATGATTCATAACAGAGAAGAGAAAATTTATATAACCATTAATTCCATTATGAAACCCTATGAGTCTAATTTATTTTACCCAAAATTTAGACCTATACCATCTCTCTCCAAACTGTACCATCATCAATCCTAAAGGGTATTCCCTATGTGTAAAGAAGCAAAGAGAAAGGAAGAGACCGGTTTAGGGCCTATTTTGAGTCCAATTTCCATGAAATTATTTATGAAACCTTTTCATTAATTACCTCCTTCTCTTGTTTTAGATTTCAATTATATAAAATTATGTACAAGTCCATAATTCTTGTGAAATGCATGGAAATAGCCTCTTCTTTGTGTTTTATTCTAACTTTAGTCTTTTGCTACCAATATAAGTGCATGAATAGGATTAAATAGTATTTTAAATTCAAAAATCAATAAATAAAAATATTCCATGCTTTTGGAAGGCACATTTGGCATGTGGGAGATAAAAATAGGTCCTTTTTACTTAAATTTGCATCAAATGACCTTTTCAAGTTATAAAATTCTATGACTAAGGTTAAGTCTTATATATGAATATGGTAAAAGGTATTTGAATCATTTTATGACCATTTTTAATAATAATTTTATCATTTAAAGACAAAAAATCTCCCTTTTAGGCTAAAAATACATAGTTTAGACCATTTAAATAGGCTTTTTATGATACTAGGACAAATTGTTGATTATAGGGGTTAGAATTTGTCCTCGATAGGCCAAATTTCCAATAAAAGTAGGAGAATAAATTAATTTATCAATGATATATCTTTTTTACTCAATGTTAATCTATAAGTCTAGTGTTTGAGCTAGATTTTTGATGTAGATATTACCTTTATAAAGTTTGAACTTAGAACTCTTAACCAATCACACTATGCACTTCACCCTTCTACTAGCCCTTTTTTGACCATTTCCCTGATGGTATGTAAAAATTATAATGATTATTTAAAAACTAATAACTATTTTTAGTACCCTTTATGGAAAATTACGTTTGGTTCAAATTTCAATATGCAACTCATTCAATAGGTTCACTTTCTCTCTTTTAGGCTTGTCCTTTTGGGTCTCTTTTAGGCCTTATTATGGCATAGTCTCTAATAACCATACCAAAATATCTATACACTCTTTAAAATAATAAAATATATTATATAATGATAATTTTTTTTAGAATACAAATTTTGGTGAGGTTTGACTAGTTGAAATGTGTTATAAAGCTCAATCCCTAGTTTAGGGCTTTTTGTAAACTATGACAGCTAGATAGCATACATTTTTATTCTAGGAATGTTTTAAGTGGTTTAAATATTCCAAATTTTATCTATAGCTTTGTCTTAACCTTATCCTCAATTCCAAATCAATGGGATTATTTCAACTACCTCCTTATTATGCTTTTAAACTCAAAACATTATTGATTGTGCATGTACATGCAAACTTTAAAATTTGTACTCTGCTAAATATTGAAAAATGCATATGATAAGGTAAAATAGAGTTAAATAAAACTTTAAACACATTAAATAGACATGTGTACACTACTTTGAGCCTTGAAAATTCAATTTTAAATTCTTTTTTTTAGAACATACACACTCATGCAAAGTTTGTCATAATAGTCAGGGTTTCAAACCAATTCACTAGCATTGTCAACTTCCAATGTCATTTTAATTTAGAATTTAAACTATGAGTATCAACCCAAACTCTGTGAAGTTATTGAGATCACCTAAATAATTTAATCAATTAGAATTTACTTAGAAAAAAGACTTACAGTCAAATAAAATAGAGAACAAAGTCATGGGTCTGTTCACTCAGTATTCTGATCACAAAGGAAAGGTTAATTATTTCCTACAAAAAATACCATATAATTCAAATAATAATTCCTCCTGGCTTATTGGACTAGTTTTGAGTTATTTTTTTTAATAATAAAAGGGAGCACATAGTCTATAGCATAATTAAAACTCACCAAAATCAAATTCTGCTTGTAAGTGATCCAAGGCAATAAATGAATACATTATCTCTTCCTATAAGTATAGACTCAAAAACATTCAATAAATACTTTATATTTATCAAATAAAAATACTAATTAATTCTTTATCATTAACTTTTAGCAAAATATCATCTACAGTCAATAATGGCCATTCATAATAGGGTCTTTATGGTTTTTTGGAACAAGGCTCTCTTTTTATTCTTTTTTATTCCAATTATTCCTTCCAAGAACATACCATAACTTCCTAAAATTAAAATTACATGCCTTTTGTATCAAGACAACCATTTTTGCAACTCTTTTGGAGAAGTTGTCTACATTATTTTACTCTATTGAAAGGTGACCAAAACATAAAAAGTGAATTTTTGAGACATATGTCACCTTAGACCCTTGGGATTTATTTAATGGGTCTCTCAACATATATTGAAACTATAAACAAGCTTATACAAACATTTTTAGACCCCTACAAGCCCTAACCAAAATTAGAAATTCAAATTTTAAACTAAAAGTTTTGGGGGGAAATCCAAATTTGAAAATTTGAACTAGATAGATGCATACCTATGATATAAAAATGAAAAATAAGAATTATTGAGACATTATAAGGCCATAAAAATCATTCCAAAACCCTAATTAATTCAAAAAAAGCCAAAATTATGAAATTTTCTCCCTACGAGTGATGCTCATATATCATACTCCGAAGGAAGGAGGATAAAACTCATGGGTTGCTACCCATGAGTTATTCCAAAGTATTCCCTCTCTTTAGTATCTTATTTTCAATTATCCATGTAGCATCCTCCACTGGATGGTTCTTACACTTTACCAGATACATGAAATATTGCTTGTCTCTAATTCTTTTAGTCACCTATTTGTCCAATATGCATTCTAGTTCCTTTGTTTTAGCCTTAGGAAATTATTGTACCCAATCTTGGCCTAATGTATCTGATTCATCTATTATGTTTCCTCCTTAATCTCCTTCTCTATATGGGTACAAATCTGAAACACTAAAAATAAGTGAAATTCCAACTCCACTAGGTAACTCCAATTCATATGCATTATGGGAAAACTTATTGAAAATATTTCAAGGACATTTTTTCTTCATTTTCAGATTGTTGTATTCACCCTTTAAGAACCTTTCCTTCCTTATATGAGATAATAATAATTCCCTAATCTAAAAATTCACTTCTCTCCTACTCAAATCTATCTGCTTTTGGTACTTGTCAACACTAGATTCTAAATGCTTTCTCACCTATTCATGTACATATTTTATTACCATTAAAAAATCTTCACCTTCAGCACTTGTTTTATCCATATGTATTATATATCTATCCTGAAATACAACTCTTGGATGCATGCCATAGACTACTTGGAATGGACTCATACTATTGCTCCTGTTGCTAGAATCATTGTAAGTAAACTATGTTTGTGATAATATAAGATCCCACTACTTGGGATGGTGATTAGACAAACACCTCAATAAGTTCCATATAATTATATTCACCACCTTAGTTTTCCCATCAATTTTAGGATGGTAGGTTGGACTAAAACTCAAATTAGTGCCTATCTTCTTCCATAATGTCCTTTAAAAGTGACCAAGAGACTTGGTATCCTTGTCAGAAACAATGTTCATGGGAAATCCATAAAGCCTCACAACATATTTAAAGAACAAATTAACCACATATTTTTCATCATTAGTAGTTATACATGGTATAAAATGTACCATTTTGGAGAATATATCAACAAGTATAAAAATGTAATCAAAACCGCTTTGTGTTCTAGGCAATCCCATCACAAAATCCATACTGATGGATTCCCAAGGCCTATGTGGAATTGATAAGTGTTGATACAAACCTACATTATTACTCTTACCATTGGATAATTTCCAAATTTTATATCTTTCCACACACCTTCTCACTTATGCATGCACTCTAGGCCAATATTATTACCTAGTGAGCAACTCCAATGTTTTGTCATGCCCAAAATGGCCTACCATGCTTCCATTGTACTTTTTAAATTAGATTTCCTCTTATTGAAATCTTTGGTAGACACAAATATATTGTCTTGAAAAACAATCCATATTAAAGTGCTTAATCTGACTAAGGCTCCTTTTTTAGTGTACTTGGGTACTTACATGCATGGTATGCTTCCTTGATATCCTCATCATCCTCATATAAATCCTTGTGTGCTGCAATGACAACACTCTCTAACTAAATTTCATACACCAATAAGACCCTCCTTCTTAATGCATTTTCTACATTATTGCTTTTTCCCTTCTTGTGCTTGATGGGGAAGGTAAAGTTTTGCATGTACTCCACCCATTTGACATGTCTTTGGTTCAAATTAGGTTGACCAAATATGAACTAAAGTGCATGGTTATCCATGTATACTATGAACTCTATTGGCATAAGATAATGCCTCCACTTCTTAAATTCTTGCACCATTTCATAAAAATCCAAGTCATAAGAAGAATACCTCTTCTTATCATCATTCAAATTCTCACTAAAGTAGACTATAGGTCTTCCCTCTTGGCTTAAGATAGCCCCTATGGCTACACTACTTGCATCACACTCTATCTGGAACACTTTTTTGAAGTTTGTCAATGCTAGTATTGGGTACTTCATGATCCTTTGTTTGAAATATTGAAAACATTTTTTTCCTACTCATTCCAAACAAATTTTTTATTATCTCCCTTGATAGTGTCAATGATGAGAGCACATATTCCATTGAATTTTATTATAAACTTCCTATAAAAACTTGTCAAACCTTGATAAAATCTTACCTTTCCTAATGTCTTAGGTGTTGGCCACTCCATGATTGCCTTCACCTTATTCTTGTCCATCTTCATCATGCCTTGTGAAATTACAAAATCAAGGTAAATCAGATCCATTTTCATGAAGTCACACTTCTTGAGGTTAATCAATAACCTCTCTTCTTGCAGCCTCCTTATTACCAACTCTAAATGTTGAAGATGTTCCTCTTTGCTCTAGTTGTAGATTAGTATGTCATCTAAATAAACTAATAAAAAATTACCTATGAAATCTTTCTAAAACTCATTCATTAACCTCATGTAAGGTGCATTAGTCAAACCAAATGGCATGACCAACCATTCATACAAACCTTCATTCATTTTGAAAGCAAACTTCCAATCATCACCTTGCCTAATCCTTATCTGGTAGTAACCACTCTTGAGGTCTATCTTGGGAAAATAGCTTTCCCTACTCAAGAAATCCATCAAATCCTCCATCTTAGGAAGTGGAAACCTATACCTTATAGTGATATTATTGATGGCCCTAGAATCAATGCATATCCTCCATTCACCTTCCTTCTTTGGCATCAACACTATAGGTACTACACATGGGCTCAAGCTCTCTTTGATCATCCCTTTGTCAAGAAACTCCTACACTTGCCTTTTGATCTTAGCATTCTCTTATTGGGTCATTTTATATGTATTCTTATTTTGTATACTTTCTCTAGGTACAAAGTCTATATGGTGTGTTATGATTCTTATTAGTGGCAATGTGTTGGGAAACTCATTAACAACAATATCAGCATACCTTTCCAACATTTCTTGAATATCTAAGGGCATCTCATTGATTTTATTGGTTGTCATAACAGTCCTAGTCTTATTGAAGAAAGAAAATCCTATCTCTTCTTCATTTATGGCACTCAATAACTCTTTCCCACTTACCACCAACACATGAGATACAATGTTTTGATCATTCTCTTCATTCTTCAAAGGTAGTAAAGTGTAACTAAGTCCATCCTTAGTCAAAGTGTACATATTATTTTATCTATCATGAATAATTTTCCTATCATATTTTCAATGCATTTTTAAAAGAACATGGCACACATCCATGGGGATAACATCACAAATCACCTTATCCTTATATATTCTAATTTGAAACTATACCAAACTCTACTCACTAACCAAAACTTACTGCCCCTTAATTAGCCATGACACCTTATATGAACTAGGGTGAGGTATTTTCATTATCCCAAGTTTCTTATTCATTTCTACTAAAACAAGATTATTCATGCTTCCTGAATCAATGAACATCTTGCAACACTTACCTTGGCATTTGCATGATGTCTTGAAGAGATTTTTCCTTTATTGTGGCTCCTTCTCTTTGGGTGGCTTGATCAACACCCTCCTCATGAGAAATGATTCTTGCACTTTAGGATTTACCATTTATGATGAAGAGAAAATACTCTCTTCATCTCCTCCATGTGCAATCTAATTTTTTCTTTCATTCCTTGGGATTCTTATTTGTTGGTCTTCTAGACACTCCCAATGCTTGTGGCCAAAATACTTGTTATACTTAAAACATTTACCCACATATCTAATGAATTCTCTACCCCTTGATGAATATACACCTCTATTGTAAGGTATCCTCCCTCTAAATCCACCACTTGATTGAGTGGATTGCTCTTATGAATTTCTTGATTTACTTTAAATATTTATTTGTGAGGTATGTATTCCCCCTTGCTATCCTCTACCTCTAAAATTTCTGCCCCTTCCTCTATTATGTTTATTATGCATTTTAATCAACTTATCTTCAGCCTTGAGTGTAAATTGATAGCACTCCTCTATCATTTTTGGGTTTGCAAGTGATAAATCAGCTTAGAGATTATACCTTAAACCATTCAAGTATCTTGCCACTTTCTCCTTATCCTCCTCTACATGACTAGATCAGATGGTCAGCTTATGGAACTCTTCAATGTATGCTTTCACACTCATTTCCTTCTACTTCAAATTCTATAATTGTCTAAACAAGTATGTCTCATAATCACTTGGATTTGAGATTATCAACCATCATATCCCAATAAGTGATTTCATTCTTCCCCTTCTTTATTCTTTCATCTTGTGTGAAGTCCCACCATAATGAAGCATGAACTTTCAACTTGGTTCTTACAAATTTGACCTTCTTGTCATTAGGTACCTCCTCATACTCAAAGCACTTATCTAATTCATTCACCTAATCCATGATTTCATCTCCATCAAGACCACCTTCATATGTGGGTAAATACACCTTTGGTTTTGACCCTTGACTCATGATCACCTTCACGAGTTTCTCTACACCTTGATCTTCAAGTCTTTCAACTATCTCTTCTCCCTCTACCTCTTCTTTGTCTTATGGCTCATCTTCTTTGTCACTCAAGTCCTCTATTAGGAATCCTCTTATTTGGTATCTTTATATAAAAATTATCCTTTCCTCAAAATTGAGTCTCATGTCTCTCATCTCTTCCAACACAACATCTTGGTTCCTTATTTCATCTCCTTTGTTTCTCCTAGTGGCATTATGAACCTTTATGTAGGCAATTTATCAAACAAGTACCTATTATCATATTTATCAAGGAATATTCTCTCTCCCACTTGTTCTTAGGTACCCAAAGTTAGTTCTAATACCACAAAATTATGTATATATTCCCTTTATGAATTTTCAACTTAAAATTCTTAACCAATCACATTATGCACTTCACCCTTTTACTAGCCCTATTTTGACTATTTTCATGATGGTATGGAAAAAATACAATTATTATTGAAAAACTAATTAATATTTTGAGTACCCTTTATTGAAAAGTACATCTTTTTCAAATTTCAAGATACAACTTGTTCAATTGGTCCACTTTCTTCTTTTAGGCCTTGTTATGACATAGTCTCCAAAAACCAAATCAAAATCTCTATACACTATTGGAAACTATAAAATATGTTATTGTAGGATAAATTTAGTTAAACTACAAATTTTAGTGAGGTTTGACTAGTTGAAATGTGTTATAGATCTCAAACCCTAGTTTAGGGCTTTTTATAAACTGTGACAGGCTGAGAGCATACATTTTTAATCTAGGAATGTTTTAAATGGTTTAAATCCTCCAAATTTTCTCTATATCTTTACCTTAACCTTCTCTTAAATTCAAAATAAATGTGAGTCTTAAAACTACCTCCTTACTATGCTTTTCAACTCAAAACACTAATGATTATGCATGCATAGGGACACTTTCAACTATGTACTCTACTAAAGATTGAACAATGCATATGATAAGGTAAATAGAGTTAAATAAACCTTTAAACACATTTAAAAAAATGTCTACACCACTCTAATCCTTAAAACTTCAATTTTCAATTCTTTCCTTACTTTAGAACATACACACTCAAAACACTCATGCAGAGTTTGTTACAATAATCAAGGTTTCAAACTAGTTCACTAACATTTTAAACTTCCAATGTCATTTTATTTTAGCATTCACACTATGAGTATCAACTTAAACTCTATAAATGTATTGAGATTACCTGGCTAATTGATTCAATTAGCATTTACTCAGAAAAGACACAGTCAAATAGAATAGAGAATAAAGTTAGGGGTCTATTCACTCATTATTTTTATCACAAAGGAAAGTTTAATTATTTATTTTAACAAAGACCATATAATTAATACAATAATTCCTCCTATCTTATTGGACTAATGTTGAGTTATTTTCTTAAACAATAAAAGGGAGCACATAGTCTATAACATAATTAAAACTCACCAAAACCAAATTCTACCTATAAGTGATCCTAGGCAATAGATGAATACATTATCTCTTCCTATAAGTATAAACTCAAACAAATTTAATAAATCCTTGATATTGATCAAATAAAAATACTAATTAATTCTTTATCATCAACTTTTAGCAAAATATCATCTATAGTCAATAATGACCATTCATAATAGGGTCTCTATATTTTTCTAGAACAGGGCTCTCCTTTTCTTCTTCTTGTTTCCAATTATTCCTTCCAATAATGTACCATAACTACCTACAATTTTAATTCCATGCATTTTTTTTATCAAGAAAACCATTTTTTCAACTTTCTTGGAGAAGTTGTCTATGTTCTTTTACTCTTTTTAAAGGTGACCAAAACATCAAAACTAACTTTTGAGACATATGTCACCGTAGACCCTTTGGATTGATTTAATGCATCTCTCAACACATTTTAAACCTATAAAAAATCTTTTAAAATCATTTTTATACCCATTAAATTCCTAACCAAACATTATAAATTCAAATTTTTAAACTACAAGTTTTGGTGAGAAATCCAAATTTAAAAATTTGAACTAGCTAGATGCATACCTAAGATATCAAAATGAAAAATAAGCATGACCGAGGCCTCATAAGGCTATCCAAATAATTAATAAACCCTAATTAATGTAAAACAAGCCAAAATTTCAAAATTTTCTCCCTAAGAGTGATTTTCCTACATCAAGTTTCTTCTTTATCTAAGCTTCTCAAACATATTAATTTTGTCTTTTATAGTTATGCCTCTTCTCCTATTTCATCTTGGAATCTTTATTCACTTAATTCTTTATCCAATCCCTTCATAGTTTCTTCATTTTATTCTTAATCATCTATGGGATAATCCACTAATGATATTACATGTCCATACTCTTCCTCATCTACTTCCTCACCAAAGGGTATTCCTGGGGTAGTTAGACCTAATGATTATATTTATTCCACTCATTAAATTTTTAAGGATGGAATAACTCTAGATCTCCATTTTTGAGTAATTATGGGGGGAATAGGTGGTGAATGGGAATACGAAACTAATAAAGGATCCATATTAGTAATAATTACTACTACATGTGATGGTGAAGGGATGGATGGTGAAATAAAGGTATTGGATGTAAGAGTGGATGGAGAGGAAACCAATATAGTAGGGAATATTCAAGGAGATGTCCCTTTACTTATGATAATGGGTGGATATGTACTCACTTTATGTGATTAAGAAGAATAAGGATTATATGGTAGATATGATAAATAACTTTTTTAAAACATAAGGATACTTACTTGTGTGACCAAGGTAAGTGGATCTTGAGGTGCCCAAGTGAATGTCATTATTTTTCCATCTAGAGGAGATGAAGTCCTCACAACTTTTACTAATGTTCCCAAAGTGGTGTCAAGCAAATGAATGGAAACCAAATGAGTACAAGGGATTCCTTCTAGAATATAATTCCTAACTAGAGATTCTCCTCCCTTTGACTATTAAGCTCTCCCTCTAATATATTAGTCTCTCATTCTATGGGAAAGGAAGGCTAATCCTATTTGAATAGGTCATAAGGTTATGGTTGAGGCCACTAATGACTCAAGGATATTTCTTATTATTTTATAATTTCATTTGATTGATCATTGGTGAAAGATGGGGTCATATTGGATGGCTTGAACAATGATCATTGACATCTAAATATCCCTCATGTGGGTCTTGTTGGCATAATTTGAGATATTACATTGTTTAATTATATAGTTTAGCAAACTATTAGGACATTATTAGCATAGCATTGGTTATATGCTATGTGGTAGGTTAGATGAATTGGTTAAGTGATTAGCTTAAATAAGGAGCAATAATTAGGTGATTATATGGAGTTAGTTATGACAACAGTTACAGGGTAACTGAATATTTATTTGTATATAAACCTATTAATGTTTAATAAAATATTAAAAGTATTCAGTCTTTATTTTCCTTCAGGTCTAGACTTCAGAATTATATAAAGAATTAAAAAATATAACATGATTCTCATATTCCTAATGACCATATATAATGTTAACTCCTTTTATCTCTTTAAGGAACTTAATATAATTCTTATATTTTCCCCTAGGGTCCTATTCTCTAAATTAGACACCTTCAAAATATAATGGGCTCTAGCCTTTCCCACTTAATTGAGTTGGTCCTTATTAAAAACTAAAGCTATCAAATTCTTGGGGGAGTCTTGTGATAATACACCTAGTTTTTGAGGATAACTTCCTCATCTACATTTTTATATAACTGATGTGAAATTTCTTATTCTACCATACATGGTAAATATAAAGGGGGTGATGTTTTTCCTTCAATCTTAATGTAGGTGCAGTCTAGGTATTACCAATATCTCTCGTTTTGGAGATTATAATTCTCAAAATTTTATATAGCCTAGGCATTTGAGTGCCATAAATGGCTTAATGAACCTAAGGATAAAAATCCTCAAAAAATCTATTGATATCAGTCTTGAATCTATAACCAAACAAGAAATAATAGTCATCACATGTTATATTTTTGAGGTATTTAGTGGATGGATACCATAGTTCCCCATGATCTATGTGTACCATCATAATGACTACATCTGATAAATAAGACATCATTTAAAAAATTTCTTCAACTGACCTCTATTTCAGTCTAAACATTTGTGACTATAATCCACCATTAATAACTTCACCTAGGGCTATAATTTTATATGAGGTTAAGATAATATCCAACAATGGCACCCATTCCACCTACATATAAGTGATACTAGTTAAGACATATAACCTATTTATAAGGGCCATAGATACCATAATTCTTAGTCTAAAATTTATTTTTCCATTGGAGGAAATACCTCCTTTGAGATTCAATTTCTCCCTTTTTACCAACCATTGTTTCAATTTTCCTCCTATTATATTATACTTCATCCATACATTGGATGAAACGTAGTTATAGGTAACTTTAGACCCATAATCCTAAGATACCTCTCAAACACTAGTCCCAAAACATAAACCACTACATTTTTTCATTTTATAGGATGTAATCAATCTCTATTTCAAGTGCCATTAAAGAAAAAATCATGAAGTAAGTCTACAAAATGCATTAATTTAGGTTTTAAAATGTATTTATGTAGTCACATGTTGTTTATCAGTAAAAATTCATCAATGTATTATTAATTCTCTAAATATATACAATCATATGAGGATTATGATGATATAGCCTCCACTACATTCCATATAGTCAAATAAGAGGGGAACTTAAAATTGAGGGTACTTTTGTCAAATGTAGTGACTATATATTTGATTATCTTAGAGATGGATTATGAAGAAGGGGCTTGGACACATGATGGTTTTGAATAATCCATTTTATTAATTTAATGCTAAGTATTTATTTTGTAAATTGGCTAAAATTTCTTGTAGATTTATTAAAAACTGGGGCTTTTAGATGCTTGAGAGCTCAAAATTGCAATATTCAAAATGTAGATTAATGGTGAAGTGACTTGTCTTTACTTTGATTTTTCATATATTTCCAAATCCTGAGTCTTGAATGCATAGTTTATGTGACATCAATATGAATAATGGATTATGATTTTGTTCCTATTTATATTTAAATTTGTCAATAAATTTTGGCAAGTTATTACTTGCCACATCAAAGTGTTTTACTAACTTTAAGTTCCTAGTCAACACTTTGAAATAGTGTTAATTTATCACTTATTAGACTTTTAATGTTTTTTTAAATATTTACTTGAATTTTGGCCATACATTTCCCATATCATGATACTTGTATTATTCTTGTTTACCCATGGTTGTTAGACTTATGATCTTGTTTTATATGCTCTACGGGGTATGAGTTAACTATATTGAGCCATGTGGAGCAATCTCAGGGCTCTAGAACAATTTAAACTTTATAAATGTATACATACTCTAGGAGGGCTCTAAGTGGTCATTATGTCAACATGCAACATGAACTTAGGGATTAAAGACTTAGAGACTTAGGGCTATGGGGTCATGAGGCCATTAACTTGGTACATATTTTGAACTACTTTGAGTGAATGATATTTTACCACTTATCATGATCTCAAAAGTTTCAAAAATTCAAGATACGTAGAATTTTATTTGACCTTATAGGTTCTAGGTTCAAGGTATTATTCCATGTGTCATGATCTTAGGGCTCTAGGCACTCAAAAAATATGTTTTTTTATGAAACAAACTTTATCCCAATTGAAAATTATCTTTCCATGTGGATGGATTATGGTGATTCAACTCCCTTAAAGGTGTACAAATTTTATTTTATTGTGGTGAGATACAAATAATGTGATGATGCCATTTATCCTAATCTCGATGATTTGGGATCTTAGGATACTTATGATTTTTTCAAATTTTAATAGTGTGTGAATGAACATGATCCTATCACCTATCTTGATCTTGAAGTTCTAGAATGTGTTGGAGCATAAATATTTATTAGCTTTATGAATAAATAATTTACAAGTATTTTGATGGTTTTCCATACATATGAAAACATAGGAACACTATGACATAACATATTAAATCAGTTAGCCAGTAAAAAATCACAAGGTTAACTTCAAGATAAATTATGAAAATCTAAGGTTAAAAATAAATTATGAAAATCACAAGGTCCAATCTTTTATTTTCTTAATTTTACAATTCTACACTTTTTACTTAGACTTTTGAAAACATCTTAAGACTTATGAATGCCATAATTAAAGTCATGGGTCTCTAAAGCTCATAGGACCTTGAATAAGGATTTAAAAACAATAGTGGATCCCTATTTGAATTCATAAAATGGGGTGTGTGTGTGTGTTAGGGCACAAAAAATGGTGACTTATTAGATAAATACTCTTGATTATTTTAGAACCTAAAATCTTATTAATTCATCATAATAAAACTTTAGTTTTAACAAGGAAGGAATAAGTGAACTAGTCCACTGAAAAAGACTTTTCCTTCCCCACGTAACATACCAAACCTTTTCAATCCTAGGTTATATGTGTGTGATTTTTTGAAATTTATTTCCCCTTGTTATGATATTTTTAACAAAAAAATGAATAATAATGGTAGGTTTCATTTTAATTTTATATTTTATAAGGAAATAGTAAGGGAAGACTTGGAATTTATTTGATCCTAGATAGACATCTAAATCCCCAATAGAGATACCTCTGATTCCACTCTAATCCTTGATATAATTCTAGTTAGACATCTATAACCCAAGTAGAGATTACTTGATTCACCCTTCTTCCATAAGTTTGCATGATTGTTTTTAGAATATAGATAGAAGGGTTGGGAATTACCATTTGTTGGGTGTATGCATAATAAAACTTATTTTAATTATTATATCCCTTCTAACTTACATCCATTTCAATGTTTATTCACTCCCATCCAAGTTTTATCATGCAATAGTGTAGTTGATATTTAGGAAATGATAAGTCTTTCTAAAATTTGCATGAGTATATCAGAGTAAGTCCCAAAGGCCTAGTGAACTCATTCAATCTAGGTAGAAATTAGTTCAATCATACATGCCTCAATCCCAAAACCTCAATCACTACCAAAATAAATCTTAGTGAATTCCAATTATGTTTCCTTTATACCATCCCCTTGTTTTTGGCAAGTTTTTAGAATTATAGCATACAAAATCAACTGTTATGTTTTATAGTTTTATGAAAACTAATCTAGAAATCATAATAACTAAATACAAAACTAAATGAAGAAAATAGGAAAATTAATTTAAGAAAACTAAGAAAGATTAACTTAGAAATAATAAATCTATTCTAGCCCTACATATACATGTATAGTTACAGTCATCTAGAGGCATCTCTAGTTGGAGTAGCCATTAAATAATGTTTTAAAAACATTCCATTGAATAAAAAATCAATCTCATTACCTTGGATGTCCTTCAACAATAAGGCATCATTACCTATTATTTTATATATTTGATATGGGCCAATCCATAAAATAGTGAAATTATCATGTTGTCATTTATTATAATGTGATTTATCCCATAAAATAGCTAGATCTAAAATCTTGAAAGCCTTGATTTTAAACCTTTTATCAAACAACCTTTTGATAACTTCTTAGTTTTATTTGAAGTTGTGCATTTATTTTGTTGGTACATCTTCCATTTGAACTATATCAAAAATTATAGATTAGATTGTTTCATCCTTTCCTATGTAATTCTACATAAACTGGTACATTGGTATTTTAAGAGTGATAGGGAACATTGGTTGTTGTCCATATACTAGTAGAAATGGTGAAGAAATCAGGGCTTACTTATGTCTTTTTCTATCTACCCATAGTTCATCCTTCATTAGTAGATGTCATTCTCTTGGTTTTTCTTGTGATAACTTCTTGATAGAATCCATCAGATTATTGTTAGTAGATTCAACATCTTCATTCCATTTTAAATAGTAATTTAAAGAGAAATTGATGGTAATTTGTTTATTATAGACTCACTAAGTGAATTCTATAGATTTAAAGGCTGGAACATTATCATAGACTAAAGATATTAGAATACCAAACCTAGATATACTCTGTTCCAAAAAATTGATAACATATAATGCTCTATAATTCTTAATGTCCATAACATCTATCCATCTAGTGAAATAGTTAGTGTTTGTTAGGAAGAATTTATGTCCTAATAAGTAATTTGGGTTAATGACCCCAATAAATTTAATACTCCATTAAGAAAAAGGTCATCCTTCAATGATTACTTTTAAAGTCATGACAACATACACTTCCCTTTTTCTAAATATCTATAATTCATGGTAGGTCCTAACATCATTATGGACATATTTGAAAATTTTTAGGCTAGGAGTATCCCATTCTCAAGATTTTATGATCTATTTCATTGCCTAAGGGATGTCCACTACTTATATTTTGGTGTGGATTATCTAGGATGTCTATGGATTCTCATTTTGAAGCACACCTAAAGTAGATTAATTTATAATTCTTTTGGTATAAAAATCCTTTTAATCATATAATGGGTTTATTTGAGTCTAAGTTATTACCTTTGATTTATATTTAGTTAAATTAGAAATATACCCATGAGTAAGTAGTGGATGATGTGGGCATACAATTCACCACCATCCAACTGAGTCTTATTGATCTATTAAATGTAAATAACAGATCAATTCTAGTCAAGAGATAAATGATTCCCTAGCCTTACACCATCTTAGATGGTATAACTTCAAGATCAAACTCATATATTTTTTCTATCCACTTTCCTCTTCTTTAACCTAATTCATTCTAGCTAAGTGTGATATTGACAACTTGGTTTAGAATGATGACATACATCTTGTTCCTTAGAATGTGATACCCAAACTTCTTCACCACTTCAATTAATGAATATATTTATTTATATATCATTGAATAATTTAACTCTACATATTTCAAGTTAGTACTCATGAAATCAATTGGATGTTCATTTTCATCTATATTTTTCATGAGTACAAATACTATAGTATGCTCTGAACCAAAGGAATAAAATAATAAGTCTTTGGTGAAGTCCAGGATGATCAGAACTAGAGCCTATGTAATGGAAGTTTTGATATCTTGGAAATATTTTTGGCTTTTGTTATCCATTATATTTTAACATTTATCTCAACATGGCATTCATTTGTTTGAAAATCTCTATAAATCTAGAAATGAATTTCCTCAGAAAAATTATCTTTCCAAAGAAATACTTAAACTCCTTGTTGTTAAGATGTGTCAACTTGGAAATCGCCTAGATTCATTTTGGGTCAATGAAAACCCAGTATTTAGTGATGATGTTTCCTAATAATTTTTATTTAATAACTCTGAATATTCTATTCTTTAGATTGAGTGATACTCTATATCTTTTATACCTGTTAATTTATCTATGTAGATGGTATGCATGATCAACTCTATTTTTTGAAAACATTATTAAGTCAACCATAACAATGATGATACATTTGCCAATAAGTCCTTGAAATTAAAATTCTATAACTTATTGGAATGTTTCTCCCACAATACTTAAGCCAAAATACAACCTTTTATACGCAAAATATCTCCACTTGGTTATGAAAATAGTCTTCATTGTATCTTTTGATTTTACTATCCCTTGATTATAGCTTGATAATCCATCTAGGAAGGACATCATCTCAGATCCACTAACCATTTGAATTACCTAGTACAGGGAGGTAAAATTATAGTTTTCCTTTTCCAATGCTTGGTTTAGATTTATAAAGTCAACACATAGCTTGATTTATCCATTCTTATTCCTGATTGGTAATAGGTTGGCCACCCAAACAAAATTTTTGATTAAAAAAAAATCTTAGAATCTAATAACTTATGTAATTATATCTAAATGATATTTTCTAGGATGGGGTTTACTAGCCTCTATCACTACCTGAATGGATTATGTTCAGTATTTAATGAGATAGAATGTGTGATGGTCCTAGGTTTGAAGACCTTCAAGTCTTCATATGTCCAAGCAATCATATTTTTGTATTGTATCAACAAACCTTTCAAATTTTATTTCTCACTTTTGGTACAACTCAGACCAATTTTTACATTCTGTGGATGTTGGTCAATGCCTATATTATCCTTAGAAAAATGTGATTCAATTATTTTAAGTTGTTTTTGATTTTGAGCTTATGGATCCACATCAAAATATCACTCTAGTAAGACCATCCCCAATTGAATGTAGTTTTATTTCAGCTATAAGATAACATCTTCTCCTAAATCATCCATATTTATGGGTTCAATATTCTTTTCATCTATTATTTAATATTCAAAGGCTCTATAACTATTTATAAATTTTACAATTTATTGATGATCATTACATACCTATAATTTTCCATATTATCTTAGACTAAGGGTCAAAGAACTGGATCCATATAAAATGTATGGATCTTTGATTTTTGGAATGGTGCCAGATTGGTTGTTGAAGATACCAGTGAGTCTATAATTTGGTTTTATTCCCTTGGGATAGCTTATAATATTTAATGATTTAAAGTATTCAATCAAATCCCATGATCAATGTTTATACTTATTCAAGTAAAGTAAACTAGTTTACATTGGTATTTTCTTTTAATGTGGTTGATGACCAACTCTAAATCACTGAATCTCTATAACTTTTTGACATTATGTATTAGTGTAAACTACAAAATAATATTATAAAGTCAAAATAAAATTGATTATTGGTGAAAGGGAATTATAACCTATATGTATTCAGATACTATTTCCCATTTGGGTTGACTAGAGCTATGCCAAAACTCAAACACTAATTTGATCTGGCTCTATTCAACTAGAGAGTTAATAACTAGGAAGGACCTTCAAATTCTTTTTCATGAGTTTCTCTCTTGGTAGTTAATGTGTAAACACTTGTACATATGAGGATGTAAAGTCAACCATTTCATTCTTAGCATTGTATTCTATGATCAAATACTACATCGTTGGTTGGCTACTTTTTTCTAAGGTAGTCATATGTGTGAGAAGTTTATATTCATGTATCCATTTAGTGTCTTTAACCAATTTCAGCTTGTCAACAAGCCACAATATTTTGAAATACCAACAACCAAACTATCTATGTACTATTATACATGTGGTTCAGATGCAATATGGATGTGTACATTTTTTAACTCCTCAACACATAGGATAGAAGACTTATCTATTTATAGGACCACCATTTTAAATTTATCTAGGGTCAAACCTAATTTATTGTATATAGATATAGGCATCACATTGGCTAAGTCACCTGAGTCAACCAAATAATTGTATACATTATTTCCAAAAATTATGATGGTTAACAAAAAAGGTGGTACTTTGAGCTTGTCCTTATAAATGATTACATTTATATGTGTAGCATTTGATTTATCAATAGATTACCTTAACATAAAGGATTTGAATCTTTGTTTGGTTATCTAAAATAGATCATGAATATTAATATTCACCTTAATTTTCTTCATATATTCGATAATATATTACCCTCATATGATCTATGGATTTGTAGTTTGTAATTGATCATTTACTTTTAAGGGAGGTAGATTATTTTTGGCCTTATGATGTAGAGGAGTAGTAGCACTTTTGTTTGGTTTCATGGAATTAGTAGCCAAATAATTTTTATTCAAATTCTAATTATTCCCCTAGAACCATTGAAAGGAATGAATTCCATATGTATTATCTTTATATTCATTTTCATCTTCCATTCAGAATGGGAATCCATATGTCTCAAAGACCATGGATATGTTGGTAGGACCTAGAGTAGTAGAGGAAGATGGCTCTGGTTCATTTATAAATCATTTTTGTCTATCTATTTATTTCTAAAATATTTCAAATGTGGTGTAAAATTATATGTAGTCTAGCTCAAAATTATGTGTTTTTATGGACTCACCACCAATTAGGAAGTGTTGCTTTTATGATGCTTATCTATGGCATTTTGTTAGGTGGTTGTTGATATGTATTATTTCCATGCCTATTGAAAGGCCTATTATACATCTAATATGTAACATTATATCGATATTATATCCCATGTTGTTCCCCATATATTTTTATATGATGATAAATTCATTGCTCAAATTGTGTACCATTCACTAGATAACATCCAATTTTGCTTTTATAGAGTCAAAAGTAGAACCTTGTGTAGCAACAATATTTACTGGTATCACAGATTAGTTCTAAATTTTTTGGTTGGATATAGACACATGACTATTTAGGAAGCTAAGGTGATGGTTAGGTGAAACATAGGATAAATTCAATTGAGTGTACACCTAGTTATTATTTTTAGCCACAACATTATGATTATCATTTATAATGGGGTTGAGGACCACAAAAATTGGACTAATATTAAATGGGGCCAAAGCTTGTGATTAAGGATTCAATTTTCCATTAATTTTAAGAGATTTAGCATAATTTATAGGCATCATATTAAAATTTGATGCTTTATATAGAAGGATAGTTGTTATAGAATCCAAAACATTATTATACATATCAAGGGTTAATGCCTAATTAGGTGTATAATCAACTTCAAGTTGGTTGTACATCTTTTGGAATCTTGCATTAAATGATTGAATAAGTTTATTAGGTTATCTCCTCATTTTATAAAAGTGTTTATATATGACACTTGAGATAGTGACCTATCCAAACTATGCCAAAATGTATTTTAACACTGGTTCCAAGAGGTAATTGAGACTGTAAGAGGTTGAGGAACTAGTCATAAGCATCACCCTATAAGGTAAAAGGGAAAATTCAGCATGATATGTGCCCATGGGTTATGTTTAGTATCCCTAGGGTAGTTTTGTAAACCTTTATGTGTTCTTCAATAGTCTTACCTCCCAAGGTAGAAAAGGAAGGAAGATAATTTTTAGGGTTTCTATGTAGATCATGCACATCTCCAAAGATATTAATAGTAGAATTGGTTAACCAAGCCAAGGCCATAATACATTAAAAAAAGATGGGATCATTTTTTTGGGTAATATAATTGGTCCCTAGGTCATCGTAAAACACCTCTATCTAACCTAATTTTCTATGGATCTCCAAAGTTAGGAATAATAAATCAATATCTAAGGTGGAAATTGTTAGTCTTTTAGGTATATCTAATGAAACTTAAGTGATATTTTAAAAGAAATGAAAGGGATATATTTCTAGTGATAAATAAATTGATGTTGATGTGGTTTTATGCACACCATATAACCTTACGAGGCAACCTATAACATTTTAGGATGGGTGATTAAATATTTACTCCAAGTCATGAGTTTTAGGTCATTGGGTTTTATAAATAACTCGGTAGTGTAATAGTGGTAATAAGAGCAATTTTTTACCTCAAATGGTTCAGATATGACATGAGCATAGAATTAATTGAGATGGGTGGATTTATGATGAGTCTCACCTAAGGTGGGTATGATCAAAATAAACTCAAAAATAAATTAGGGTAGGGTAGAGAATAAGTTTTTTGAATCAGATAAAATGAAACCCTTATAACTTAGATATTTAACTAAGGGTTTGACAAACAATTAGGAACCAATGATTTTTAAAATTTATTATTAGCACATAGATAATCAAACATAGTTAAGATTCAAAGGAAATAAGAATATAGTGAACTTTAATGCATGTAATTAAAAGTAGTTGTATTTTTAGATTGTAATTACACATCTACAAAGGGAGACTATGATCATTGCATTAAAGCATTCAAATTAGTTATTGCATAATATGAATAACTATATCAAAATAATAGTAATGTACAACCAAAATGCTAAGATAATATATTGATGTAACTTCTTACAAACTCAAAATTTTGGAGAAGAAAAATATTTTCACATCAAGACCAATTGCATAATAATCCTTAGAATTTCCTATTAATATCAATAGCCAAAATTTTCCTCCATATGGGATTTGGGGGATATAAATATATATAGTATTGGTGATGGGATGCATCATCCTCAAAGTGAAGTCTAAATTTACATGTTCAATTATAGAACTATGTGTCAAAAATTAATGTATAGTATGAATGCATGAAATGTGTGTATAAAAATAAGATTGCTTGATAAAAATATAATACACATATGAGAATAAACTTTAGGAACATAAATACTATATTAATTTAAGACATGTGTGTATTTATGTATGTGTGTGTGTGTGAGGTGGTGCTGATGCAACACTGTTCGAAGAGGAAAATGGTTGCATGATAGATATCAAAACTAAAGTAACTAAAGTATCCATCATGTCCCCTAGAGGAATAAAAAATAAGGTAACTCTAAATAAATTACTTAGATGATTCATAATAGTATAATTATATATGGTAGAATTAAGAGCACAATAAGCAGATCCACAACAATAATTGGTAAAAGCGTAGAATTCTTGAATATTATGTTTGAGCCACTTCAAGGGGGAAACCTCTAAAAGACTTCAATAAGAAAAAAATTAAAAATATGATGATAAAATAATAACCACTACCTATTATATATACTCTACTTGTCCATGTTTATTTTATAGGCTGACCATACTAAGAACATCGAGAAATGTAACAAGCTAATATGAAGATGTCTAAGCCACAAGTTGGCCACAAATATCCTTAGACATACTATAGATTAAGGGTATAATATTCCCCTCCCATTAGAAATAATTTTTTACTTAATGTTGAGTCAAACTAAGATGTTTTTGTAGGAATGCTTCATCCTCCCATGTTGCATCTTTAGAATACATGTTCTTCCATTTGATCAAATACTGCTTCACGGCTCTGGGCCATAGTTTCTTAATGTTCATGTGAAGGATTTCCTTAGGATATAAAATGACTCTTACTTCTTCATATAATTTAGATAACTTAGTTTTATTATAAAATCTATTTCCAATTACTTTCTTTAGACAAGATGCATGGAATACCAGATGTATGTGAGTGGCAGGGGGTAATTCTAACTTATAAGCCACACTACTAATTTTATACAAGATTTGGTAAGGAAAATTATACTTAGGTGATAATTTTTTATATTTTTTTTGTTGACTTATAGACATCTACTTATATGGATGTAAACACATAAAGACCCAATTACCTATGTCAAAATGCTACTCACTATGGTGTTGATCTACTTATTGCTTCACTCAATTTTGTGCCATTGCTAAATTCTCTTACAAACTGACTTGCACCTCATATTGATGATGAATGTGTTACTAAATATATTAAACCTTAAAAGTCACTATCAAATCTAAAGTGGTGGATGAGGGGTTATACCCATACAATAACACAAAAGGAAACATCTTGGAAGAAGTGTGAAAAGAAGTATTATACCACCATTCATCAAGTGGTAGCCAATGGAACCATTTGTCATGCTTATCAAAAATAAAATAACAAAGATACCCTTAAAAATAGTTATTAACTACCTATATTTTTCCATCAAATTGAGGATGATAGGATGATCTATGAGCCAATTGGGTACCCAAACATGCAAATAATTTAATCTAAAAATTACTAGTAAATATGAGATCTTTGTCACTTACAATGATCTGTGGAGTGCCATGTAATTTTTGACCTATATTTATAAAAGTAGAATCTATTATAATATAAATAAATGGTTGTGATAAGGATAAAAGATAAGCATACTTGGTGAGTTGATCAGAAAATACCTTGATAACATTTTCACCCTCAGACCTTGGTAACCTTGTAATGAAATCCATGAAAACCTCTTCCCAATGTTGGCTATAGATGGATAAATGCTAAAAAAGTCTTGGGGTCTCAATGGTTTCACCTTTATTTTATTGTCACACCATGCATTTAGCCACATATTTCTAATCATCCCCTTTGATTCCTTCCTAAAATAAATTTTTATTGATTCTATGATATTTTTCAAAAATCTTGAGTGTCCTCCAAGTGGAGAGACATGAAGTCCCTAAAGAATTTTATGTATGAGGAGAGAATGCTTACAAAGGTATAATATATATTTATACCATAATGTGTTCTCCTTCCATGTAAATTTTTCATATTCATTAGAATATTGATGAAGATTTTGAATCAAATCCTTTGTATTAATGTCATTCTCCCATTCTATTTTTTTTCTTATAGACTATTTCAAAATCATAGCCTAAGATTTTAGTCACCCATTTCTATTATTATTTAGATGAAAAGGATTGTTCTAAAAAATATTTGTGGCTATCATGATCAACCTTTACTTGAAAGTGATGACCCATTAGATACGGTCTCCATTGCTTCATTACATGCAAAATAGTCAACATCTCTTTCTCATATATTGGTTTGAGCCTATTTTTTTCCCTTAAGTTGGAGACTTTAAAATTTTATTGGTCTACATTTTTTCATGAGTACAACCCCCATGACATATCTTGATGCATCACACTTGACAACAAATTTTTTTGAAAAATCAAGAGTAGCCAAAACTAGAGTTGTACACATAACTATTTTTAATTTTTTAAATGCCTTGGTAGTTGAATCAGTCCATTGGAAGGAGTATTTATTAATCAAAGAGGTGAGTTGGGTTGTAATACTACCATAATTTTTGACAAACCTCTGATAGTAACCAGTTAGCTCTAGACATCTATGGAGGTTCTTGAGGGTCTTAGGAACCTACCACTCAATCATTACTAAGATTTTCTTAGGATCAACTTTCACTCCATGTGAAACAATATGACCCAAATAATCCACCTCTTAGACACCAAAATAACATTTGTAAGGTTTGGCATAAAGTTGATGTTGTTCTAAAATTGAAAGCACCTATTTCACATACTTAAAATGCTCTTCACAATTTTTGATGTAGATGAGTATATCATCAGAAAACACAAATACAAACTTTATCAAAAATGGCCTAAAAATAGTATTCTCAAAATTTTAAATGTAGATGGTGTATTTGTGAGGCCAAAAGGGATGACTATAAATCCATAATATCCTTCATGAGTTTTCAAAGGTATTTTAGATATATCCTTATTGTGGGGGTGAATTTGATGATATCTAGAGTGAAGATCTAACTTGGTAAAATAAATATCACCATGCAATTCATCTAGAAAATCAATTATTACTAAAAAATGAAACTTATCTTTGATGGTGTATTTGTTGAGTTCTTTGTAGTATGGGCACATCCTCCAACTATGATCCTTATTTTGCACCATGACCATCAAGGAGGAATATTCATTTTGATAGTGTTGAATGATTCCTACCTCCAACATCTATTGTGCCATATTTTAAATTTCACTCTTTTGGGAATATGGATACTTGTTGGGTTTGATATTGGATAGTGCACTTCTTAGAATGAGTCTAATGGAATGATCATGTGTATGACTTGGAGGAAATTCTTTTGGTATGTTACCAAATACAATAGAATGGTCATCTAACACCTTTTACAAATCAAGATGTGTAGACTCTTTGGCTAATTGAACCTCCATGGAAAATAAGCATGCTATAAAACCTTCTACACGTTTTCTAAGAATCTTCATCACTTAGTGAGAACT
The DNA here is from genome assembly GCA_037957365.1 of Torreya grandis. Classification (NCBI taxonomy): domain Eukaryota; kingdom Viridiplantae; phylum Streptophyta; class Pinopsida; order Cupressales; family Taxaceae; genus Torreya; species Torreya grandis. The sequence goes on from JARHVA010003964.1 coordinate 587,610, forward strand.
AACTAGTTATGGGTATTTATCCCATAATCCATGTAGTTAAAAAATCCTTTTTTTTGAGTGGAACCTCATGAATAATTCCTATAAATTCATCTCAATAGTACCCAAAGTCCCAAAACAATGTCAGCTCCTCCCATAAGAATAAAAAACATAGGGGAATCTAAAAAATAGTCTTCCATAGTAATCTTAATATAATGACATTTTCTAAAATAATTGGTTGTATCACCATCTATGATTATGACCCAAAAGTATAGAGTTGGGTAAATGAAACAATTCAAATGAGAAGCCAACCTACTATTGATTAAGTTATGTGTACTCCTAGAATCAATTAACACATTCAAATTATTTTTATTCAATAACCCCACCACTTTAAGAGTTTGAGGAGTACTAATGCCTTAAAGTTCGTGATATGAAATAGTAGGTTGAGAATATTCAAACTCATCCTCAAGTTATTTTAACCCTTCTCCTAAATCCTCCTCATCTTCTTCTTCATCATTGGTACTGTCAATGTAAAATAAATTATTTTTAGCACATCAATGCCATTTGATCCATTTGCTATCAAAGCCAAAACATAAACCTTTTGCATGCTTTTCTTCCACTTGTTGAGGTGTCAATCTAGTAGGTTGATGAAATGATGGTGCTAGAAGTTGTGTTCACAAAAATTTGTTAAAGGTCTTCATATAATCACTCTTTTTCATCAACTCTGAATGCCTTTGGTATGGTCTCAAATATAGTACTAGGATGAAACATGCAAACCTCCAATTGGATGTTATCTTTGAGGCCACCCAAAAATAGGTCAGTTAGATTTTTCTCAGTGATGTCTACCACATGTAAGTAGAGATTTTGAAATTTATTAATGTAATCCTTGATAGTCCTAGTTCAGTGCAATTTTTCTATCTAACTAAAGTAGTTTCCAGAGACATTATTATGATAGTAGAGTTGTAACTCCTCAAAAAATATTGACCATGAAACTAGGATACCTTTCTTTTTCTTTTGAGCACACAACCAATGATACCAAATGAATGGTTCATGTTCTAGATGTAGAGAGGCCATAACCACTTTTTTCGAACATTAATTCTAATGTAGATAAAATAAATTTTCAATTTGAGTGAGCCAAGTGAGTGGAACATTACCATCAAACATGTGCAGGTCCACTTTTGGTAACATTGACTTATGGCCAGAATTAGTATTGGTATTATTTGGAGAAGGAGAACCAAACTAAAGTGGTGGAAGATTATTTTGTAGTGGTTGAGATGATAATTTGGCCAATTACCTAGATATTTGTTGTAATTTATCCTTCACACTATCCAAGTCCCTTCTCAAACCTATAATATCCCCTTGAATTGTATCAAAAACATATTTTTTCACCATGCCCTACAACTCTGACTTAAGTTGTTGAACCACATTCAAAATAGATGGATCATAGGTTTCAGATTCCATGTCATCCTTATGAGGAGTTTTTGGATTTTTTTTCCCTTTCTCATGTCTGTGAGTACTTGGACCAGCCATACACAAACCCTAGGTGGGTTTCAGCCTCAAAAAAATTATACTAGTGGAATATGCCATTGTGATTGTCTCATCGAAAGAAATCCAATAACTAGTATTGTGCATAAAGGTGAAAAAATTTTACCCAAAAAAGTGTACCAGTAGAATATACCATTATGATCATCTCATAGAAACAAATCCAACAACTGCTAATTTGCATAAGGTAAAAAAATTCTATTATTGTTTTTTATTTATTTATTTTTTTACCTAGAAAAAATGTTTTTTTATTTTTATTGTTAAAAATACTCATGAACAAAACTATGGTGATGAAAAAAATCAAATCATCTTGGATCACAAGTTATGTTTTTCAGCCTTTTGATGCTTAGGTCACTAGATATGAAAAAATGTGCCATAGAAACTTGCCCAAATCAGTTCTCTAATACCACTTATAAGGAAATTTCTTAGATGATTCCAAGGTAAATTTCAGTGGTGAATATTTGTTAATTCATAATATTCCATTTTTTAAATTTATTTTTTGCACTTTTTAGGGTCATTGTTAGGTCTGAATCACCTAAACTTTAGGAATGTAAATTATTTTAGGGTTTGTCTCTCGAAACATTTATAATTATTTATTAGCTGACCATTTAATTCACCACACACACACACACACACACACATATATATTACATAGGCTAACATGGCTAACCATCAAAATATACTTTCAACAATTGCCTCATGATATTAGTATAATTTGAGAAGTCATTGTATGAATTGAAGAGATAAAATAGATAAATTAAAGGATAAATAAAAATAGAGTAATTTTTTTTTTATCGAAACCCAAACATTATTGCATATTTGGATTCATCTCAAAGATCTATGCAATTTCAAAATAAAATTCATCACAATCTGAGTATGTATGCAAAAGTTACAGCCTCTAAAAGATGGAATTTGGTTGCATCATTTGGTTATGTCATTCAGTTGTGTCATTCCGACTAAAAGACACAAGTGAATGACAAATATTAGTGACATAATCAAATGATGCAACTGATTACCAACTCTTTTAGGCCATAAATTTTACATATATACTCAGATTATGATAATTTTCTTAAAAATTGCATAGCTCTTCGAGAGGAATCTAAATATGAAATAATATTTAGGTTTTGGGAAGTTTTTATTTATTATTTATTATATGTAATATTAAAATCCATTTGGTTTATCCATTTGATCTAGCCATTTGGTGTAGCCATTTTAAGTGGTTGTTTATTTCATCCATTCGATGAGATTGTTTAATGTGGCGTTTTGATGGTTCCATTAAGCATCTATATTTTAGTACCACTGAACGGTTGTATGGAAAAAAAAGATATTGCTTTTTTTCACTCCTTTAGAGTCATCATAAATTTGCCTTTACCCATAGAAGATTCACCATAGTTATGAATCAAATTTTCCTAGATTCACCAAAAAATTTCAATAAGTTTCTCAATAGGGCCTCTTAAAATTAACCCCAGATGATTCACAATAGTAGAATTATATATGGAAAAATCAAGAGTAGAATAAGAAAATACACAATAATAATTGGTGAAATAAAAAAATACTTGAATAGTATATCTAAGCCAATTTGAGGTGTAAACCTCCACAATAATGCAATAAGAGTAGAATTCACAATATGATTATAAAAGACTAACCACTACCTCCTATATATACTCTACATAGCCATGGCTATTCCATAGGCCAACCATAATAAGAACATTGAGAAATGCAATAGGCTAATATGAATATGTATAATCCATAAGTCATCTACACATATCCCTAGACACACTATAGGTTAAGGTCATAGCAATAAAAAATTAAAACATGTGTGTGCATGTGTGTGAGGTGGTGTTGACATGGCACCATTGGGAGAGGAACATGGTTGCATGATAGATATTATAGCTAAAGTAACTAAAGCAGCCATTGTATCTTCTAGAGGAATAAAAATTAACCCTATTAGAGTATGCATTACTATATATCCATAGAAGTGGGAGCCTTGTGATGATGTGGAAGTGGTTGTAGTTGACTATGTGCTTATTGTTAACCTAAGAGGCTCCTTTATAGTTTTGAGATTTTCAAATAATTTGTATGCAAATTTAAACTTTTTATTTATAATGTCAAATTTGAGGATGGAAGGATTAAATATTTTTATAGCTTTAGTCCTCAACCTTATACTCTCCCTTTAAAAGGCCTTAAGTCCTATTCTAAGGGCTTCATCTTTAGTTTTTCTATCCTTATCAAAATTGATTAGATGTAGAATTTTTTAATTCATTTTATAAATATTTCGCTCAACCTTATTCTTCAAGCTATCTTCAAATGCCTTAAGAAGTGTTTAAAAATTAGGCCTCTTTAGTAATTTCACAAGGGAGGTTATTACATTTGTGACCCTCGTATCTTTTATGATGTCCAAGGCCTAACTCTCTTGGCTTGTAAACTACCCTATTAAGTATTTCATATATGTATTCTAGTTGAAGGCACCATCCCTCTTTGAAATCACATAATTCAAAGACCATGTAGCATACTAGGTAGACATTAAGTTTAGGTGATTGTATACATTATTTCTTGCACATTGAACTAGGAAATTGAGTATCTTTTCAAATTGTTTTAATTGGTGCCAATATTTCACACCTTTACCCTTTCATATTGGGACTCATCCCTAGATAATCAAATTGTATTCAAAATATTGTACAACTTTGTGATTGAAATTTAGAGTTTATACATAGTTTATTGAGGAGAATGAATGATTTATCTCTATATAAGCTTATATTATGATTTTTATTGACTCTTATATATTTATTTCATGGCCTCCCTAGTTGAATCCATGAAAGAGAAAAAATATATTGCATATTATGTGGGGTTAGTTGGATTCATTTTGGATTTTTTTGGCAAAGGGAAATAGGTTTTCCATTTGTTATATCACTATCTCCCCTATTCTAGTGTTCACCCCCTTTCTCTTCCTCACCCTCTAAATTGTACTACTTTGATTATCAAAATAGGTGAAAACTATAGGTAAATCTATGATGACCATGTTTTGTCTATCATCTCTTTGGCCTTATAACTCTTTAACCCATTGGGGCATAACAATTTCACCTTATTCTTTAGGTTGACTAGGGTATTCAGAGGTATAAGGTGGAGTAATCATTAGAGGTGGAATTAAGGAACTTATTTATGTAAGGAATAGAAAGGGTAGTTGAATGATCTTCTACCATCTTGATACTTCCCAAAGGGGTGCTTTATGCTACATACTTTGTTAGGCATAGGGTTTTAAAAATTATTATTATGGAAGATGATGAAACCATAACATGGTTCATTATATCTATGAAATAACATATTTTTTCTTGCATAAGAAGATCTAAATATAGTTTCCAGACATAATGTTTATTTAGAATAAAATAACAAGTATATATCATGGTTATTTAATAAGAATTCATTATTATCTATTTGTTGGTTATTTCTAATGATTATTGGGAGAAAGATGTCAATATATTCATACATAGTCCATACTAAGCTAGAATGATTCAAGTATGAAGTGTAACAATTTTGTTAAAAAATGTTAGAGTAGTGTCAAAGCCTTATACAATAGTTATGGACTTAGTCGGTAGCTATACCCGATAGCTATGGATTATATCAAGCATGCTACAAACTACATCATACTTGCTATGAACTATATCAGACATGCTTCAGACTATAATAGACTTGCTATACAAACTTCATCAAGTTTGCTATGAACTTCATCAGATTTGCTATGAATTACATCAAACTTGTTATGAACTACATCAAGACTATTATAGACTTCAACAGAACTACTACAAACTTGTTTGAAAAGTATTTCTAAATGTATTCTAATGATGTTTTGGTCTATTCCATCTATCACAAAGAACTCATTCCATTTGGAATATATATATATAGATTTTATCCACATATATATTTATGTAATTTCATTCTAATAAATAGATCTCTTCATATTTTATGAAGAATGAGAATATGTTTTAATAGATTACATTTTTATAATAAATATCTCTTTCCATATTTTGTGGAGATTGATATATGATAGAATATATATGTTATTAATTATAAATAAGGTTTCAATTGTAAGTTTTAGTAATTTGACATGTCAAGGTCAAATTACTACCCCTATCATTCAAAACTTTCTTAAATCTCACTAATATCCCTTTACAGTAGGTCAAACTAATCAATTGTGGCCTAAAAGAACTAATTTTTGTAAAAAATATAAAAAATGAATTATAAATGAGTTTTTTTAATTTAAAAAAAAAAGCATTGTCAAGTTTAAATATGCAAATAGTCCATGCATAGGGGATCAATTTTGAAGGAAATTGAAGATTTTGAGAGCTTCAGGTGGTTTCAAAACCTCAAATATTATACACAAGGTCATCATGACTTGAGAAACATTTTTAAAAAATTTAATGGCCATTGGATGAGTGGAGATACTTACTACTTTGTAACAGTCCTCAACATGTTTGTTGGAGATCACCATTGGAGCAGGCATCATTTTGGAGTGCTACAAAAGCTTATAAATCCAAGTAAAACTTTTAAAATTATTGGATAATGATCTAAATAATAATTAAACCTTTAAATAGTTTCTAAAATCCAAATTTTAATCAAACCATGCTCATACAGGGTTTTGCAAGCAAACATGCATATAAGCCAAAAATGGGTTTCTTGACTTTTCAAGAAAAATGTACTTTTAGAGTGTTTTGATAGTATTTTATAGAACCCGTGATGGTGTTTTCAAAAATTGGGAAGTAGGTGAAGATTTATTTTCATTTTAGTGATTTTTATTTTTATTTTTTACAATTCTAGACACCCTTCCAAGTCTCATTTTCAAATGCTCATATATTTCACCGTGTGTATTTTGGCCAAATGATATTATTATGTTTTTATTAACCATATTTAATTATAATTAATAAAAATTTGAGACCATTTTATAAGATTTTCCTTATGAATAATCATTAAGAGCATAGGCAGCTCATAATGTAGTCAAAACCCCATATGTATATTTCTTCACGTGATAAATTTTTGTATATTTTTCATGGGAACCCAATATTTTTAGGGATGTTAAGGGAATTATTGTGATAAAAATAAATGTAAATATTTTATAATTTGGAGGTCTTTACTTCATGAACCATTATTTTGAAGATTTAGCTTCAAAGCCCTCCTAAACCCTCAAAAAACTAGTTTTGTAAAAAGTTGATTTTATTTCTATAAAATCATGTTGGGTAAACATGAAACATTTTAAATTTTCAAGTAAACTAAAATATGATTCTATAAATGTCAATTTTATGAATGGAATTATATGGATGAGGGAATAAATCATTTTTTTTGTGGAAAAAAATATGTAAAAAGAATTATAAGACACTTCAATGAAATATAATAAATGGAGATCAAAGAACAATACTTTTTATTAATCTTAAAATTTTAATTTGGTAATAAATAATAATATAATTGTCCCAATCAGTTCAATCAAAATGGCTAGTATGTAGGAAAATGGAGCAAAAAAGGCCTAGTCAACCTTGTTGATTGAATGTCAAGTGTTTTCCCATCAAAATCAAATATCTTGTGATAAAAAAAGTTTTTACAGGTATATTTAATTATTTTTTCAAGTTTCATGGCATCTTATTTTATTTTTAATAGATTCAACATACAAGAAGATAGGCTATTAGGCCTAATTGGCTTGATAGGCTTAATTAGTCAATCAAACAAGTGAATCATTAATGACATTGAAAATATATCAAATGAATTAATTTTAGAGTTACCACATGCCATATATGTTTTTTTAGTGTATATATCATTAAAAATTCAATTCAAAAGTTATAATTCATTCAATTTGAGCTCAAATTGAGTTAACTAGTCCTTACAGGGAAAATCTCTTCGGTTGACTAGTTTGACTAGTTTTATGCATCTCCCATGCTTTTCATCCAAGTTAAATAAATTAAAGAACATAAATCCAATATTGATATGGATTTACATTCCAATTTAATGTGTTATTTTTTTTAAATAAGGTTGACAAGACAACATAGGCCCACCACTTCTTAATTTTATGCAAAAAATGAAGAACATGCAATTCTTAAAGACTTAAAAGATTTGAAAGCATTTATTTAATAGTGTAAAAATATTTTAGTATTATTTTAACTTAAATAAGACTAATAATTATATTTTTCATGCCAATTTGGATTTATTTAATGTTTTATACTTATATATTGGCTTTATTAAGTCATTTTTCAATAATTCTTTAAGTAGAGCAAAAATTGTAATTGACACCATTTATCAAATAAAGATGATTTTTTGCATACATTATTTTGGATCAAAATAGAGTGTAATTTGAATGTGTACCATCATGAAAGTGGCATATAATTTACTTTTTTTTCATTCCTTTCCACACCTACTGTGAAAATCTCATCCTCTATAGGTCATTTGAAGAGCTAGGATTTGAATTTGCTTTGCAAACTTCTTTCAGGCCTTCTTTTGAAATATTGATATTCAAAATTGAATGCAAAGTTTATTTCACATTCATGTGTCTTATTTAGTTTTATAAATATTTCAGATAATATAAATAATTTAGGTGCATCACCCCATTTAGATAGGCTTTCCCATTTCAATTTTTTTCTCTATTTTCATCCCAAAAAATAAAAATAGTTTAATTTTTAAAGTTAAATCTTAAGAGAACCAACCTTCTCTAGAGGTTCTTCTCAATACAGAGTCACCCACACTTTAATAAGATCTAATTATATCAAGATAGAGAGAAGGTGTGCCTTGTATATCTTCAAATAGGGTACTCTCCATATTGATAACAATCTATGGCATGCCTGGTGGGACACGAGTTTAATTATTGAAGACAAGTGCAACAGATCAAAAAACTTCATTTGACTCCATCCAAAAGGTAGAAATGTGTAACTAACATGTTTCAAATTTCAATAATACTGATAAATTTAATTTCATTTCAATTTATCATGATGAAGAGGCCTTTTGGGATGATTTGGAGAATTTTTGTGCAAAGTTTGATAGTCCATTTCCACCCCAAGTAGAGATTGATGAATGTCTTGTAAAGAGTAATGTTACAACTATTCATTACGAAGAAATTAATGTCATATTACAACCATGTTTAGATTATTATTGAAGATATAAATTCTTTGACCAAGTACCACTTCAAATAGAGTCAAGTGAAGACATCAATCTAGGTATACCAGTTGAATTGCCAATACAAACATTGAATGAAAATGTGTCAAATCATGATCAACCTATGAATGAGATAGAGATACCACTTTAATGCAACAAAGAAGAACATGGGATGAGTATGATTGGATATTACATCCATATATTTAATTCATACACCTAAGAATTTAATTTGGAGGCCTAGATGCATCATCCATAACAAATGAACATATAGGTGCTCCCATTTGCAAAAGAGGGCTATCAAAAGGAAGCAATCATGTTTCAAAGTTCCATGGTGCATCAAATAATTTTCCATTTGATCCATGAGGACCAGAAATGTGGAGGTTAGTTTGTACATAATAGAATACCTTGTGTTTAATTTCTCTAAGTGCATATTTGCACATGCTTTCAGTGTTGTTTTTTTCTTTTTTCAAGTTGTTTTCCATTCCTCTAAGTACACATGTTTGTTGTTGTTTGTGTCAGTTGTCTTGTTTGTGTCTTTGCCCACAAAATATCTTCCAATATTAAATGTATATCCAATTTTTTTTAGTAAAATTTTTTGAGTTATTTGACCAGAAGTTTGGTCAACCCCTGAAAGTCACTAAAATTGTTAGTAATTTAACTTATCAAGGTCAAATTACTACCACTATCATTCGAAAATTTCTTAAATTTCACAAATATCCCTTTAAAGTAGTTCAAACCATTAAATTATAGATTAAAATTAATAATTTTGGTAAAATCTCAAAAATGGACTGTAAATGGGTCATTGTCATGTTTAAATATGCAAATAGTCCATGCACAGGGGGTCGATTTTGAAAGAAATTTAGGATTTTGAGAGCTTCAAGTGATTTCAAGACCTAAAATTTTTTATAAAAGGTCATCATGACTTGATGAAAATTTTGAAAAATCTTAATGTCCATTAAATTATTGGAGATACTTGATGTTTTGTAACAGTCCTCAACATGTTTGTTGGAGATCAACATTGGAGCAGACATCATTCTAGAGTACTAAAGAAGCTCCTAAGTCTAGATAAAAGTTAAAAAATAATGGGATGATGTTTTTAAATAATAATCAGACCTTTAAAGAGTGTAAAAAATCCAAATTTTAAGCAAACTGTGATTATATAGGGTTTTGAAAGCAAACATGCATATAGGCCAAAAAGGGTTTTTTTGACTTTTCAAGGAAAATGTAATTTCAAAGTGTTTTGATAGTATGGTATAAAACCCATGATGATTTTTTTAGGAATTTGAAATTAGGTGAATATTTATTTTCATTTTAGTAAATTTTTCATTTTTTACAGTTCTAGACACCCTTCCTAGACTCTTATTCAGATGCTCATATCTTTCACCACATGTGGAGTTTGTAAAAATGATCTTAGTATGTTTTGAGTACCAATATTTAATTATAATTAATTAAAAATTGAGACTATTTGAGAGAATTTTCTTTATGAAAAATCATTAAGAGCATAAGCATCGTAGAATGTAGTTAAAACCCCACAGGCCGATTTCTCCACGTGATAACTTTTTATATAATTTGCATGGTAACCCAATATTTTTATGTATGTTAAGGGGGTTATTATTATAAAAATAAATATACATATTTTATAATTTAGAGGTTTTTACTTTATTAACCATCATTTTAAAGATTCAACTTCAAATCTTCCTAAACTGTCAAAAAATTAGTTTTTCAAAAAGTTGATTTTATTTCTATAAAATCATCTTACATCAACCTAAAAATATTTAAAATATCAATTAAACTCAGAGAGGATTCCATACATCTCAATTTAATGCATGAAACTGTATGAATGATGGAATAGATCATATTTTTTATGGAAAAAAGCATGTAGAATCAAGTACATGACACTTAAATGAAATATAATAAATGGAGATAAAATAATAAGACTTTTTATTTATCCTAAAAATTTAAATTTTAAATAAATAATCATATAATTATCCCAACTAGCTCGATCAAAATGGCTAGTCTATAGGAAAATGGAGCAAAATAAGCCTAGTCAACCTTGTTGATTGAATGGCAAGTGTTTTCTCACGAAAATCAAATATCTTGTGATGAGAAAAGTTTTTTTAGGTACATTTAATTATTTTTTCAGGTTTTATGGCATATTTTTATAGGTTTAATGGAGTCCAAATGCGAGAAGATAGGCTATTAGGCGTAATTGGCCTAATAGGCTTAATTGGTCAATCAAGCAAGTAAAGAATGGCATTGAAAACATATCAAATGAATTAATTTTTGAGTTACCACATGAAATCTATGTTTTTTTAAGTGAAAATATAATTTAAAATTCAATACAATAGTTCTAATTCATGCAATTTGAGCTCAAGTTGAGTTAACTAGTCCTTAAGGATCAAATCTCTTTGGTTGACTAGTTTGACTAGTTTCATGCATCTCCCATGCTTTTCATGACAGATAAAGAAATTAAAGAACTTAAAACCAATTTTATTATATATTTATCTTCAAATTTATGGCATTAATTTCATGAAATAAAGGTTAAAAAGTCAACATGGGCCCACCACTTCTCAATTCTATGCCAAAAATGAAGAACATGCAATTTTTGAAGACTTGAAAGATTTTAAAGCCTTTTATTTAATATTGTAAAAGAATTTTAGTATTATTTTAATTAAGATAAGACCAATCCTTCTCTTTTTGAATCCATGTTTCAAGAATTCCTAAAGTAAAGCAAAAATTGTAATTGAGACCATTTATCCAATCAAGAAGATTTTTTGCGTATGTTTTTTTGAATCAGAATAGAGTGTAATTTGAATGTGTACCAACATACAAGTGGCATATAAATTATCACTTTTTAGGTCCTTTCCACCCATAATATGAAAATATCATCCTCTATAGGTCATTTGAAGGGCTAGGATTTGAATTTTCTTTGAAAACTTTTTTAGACCTTCTTTTTAAACACTGATGTTTAGAATTAAATGCAGAGTTTTATTTGAGATTCATGTATGTCTTATAAAGTTTTAAAAAGATTTCAAAGAATATAAATAATTTAGAGGCATCACCCCATTTATATAGGATTTATTGTTTCATTTTTTTTCTCCCTTTTCATTCTAAAAAATCAAAATAATTTAGTTTTTAAAGATAAATCTTAAGGGAACCAACCTCTTTGGAGGTTTTTCTCAATACAGGGTCACCCACACTCTAAGAAGATCTAATTGTATCATGATGGAGAGAAGGTGTGACTTGTACATCTTCAAATTGAGTAATCTCAAGAGTGATAATAGTATTTGGCATGCCTGATGAGACACGAGTTCAACTATTAGAGATAAGTGCAGTAGATCAAGAATATTCATTTGACTCCATCCAAAAGGTAGAAATGTGTGATCAACATGTTTTAAATAGTAAGAATACTAATTAATTTCATGTCTTTTCAATTGATCATGATGAAGAGGAATTTTTGAATGATTTGGATAGTTTTTGTGTAAAGCTTGATAGTCCATCTCCACCCCAAGTAGAGATTGATGAATGTCTTGTAAATAGTACTATTACAACTATTCATCAGGAAGAAATTAAAGTCATATTGCAGCCATGTTTTGATGCTTATCAAAGATATAACTACTTTGACAAAGAACCACTTCAAATAGATTCAAATGAAGACATAAATTCAAATATACTAGTTGAATTGCCAATATAATCATTGAATGAGAATGTGTCAAATCATGATCAACCTATGAATGAGGTAGAGATAGTACTTTTAATGCAACAAAGAAGAATATGGGAGGAGGATGATTGGATCTTAGATCCATATCTTCAATACATACACCTAATAATGTAATTTGGATTCATAGTTGCATCATCTAGAACACATGAACATATAAGTTCTCCCATTTACAGAAGAGGGCTATCAAAAGAAAGCAATCATGTTTCAAAGTTCCATGGTGTATCAAATAGCTTTCCATTTGATCTATGAGGACTAGCAAGGTGGAGGTTAGTTTTTACATAATAGACTACCTTGTTTTTCATTTGTATAAGTGCATATATACAAATTATTTTAGTGTTGTTTTTCTTTTTTCAAGTTTTTGTCCATTCCTCTAAGTGCACATGTGCATGTGTTTGTTGTTGTTTGTGTTAGTTGTCTTATTTATGTCTTTGCCCACAAAAGATCCTCCACTATTCAAGGTATATCCAATTTTTCGTAGTTAAACTTTTTTATATCTTTGATGAATAGGGTGGTCAACCTCTGAAATTCACTAAAATTGTCAGTAATTTGACCTCTTAAGGTCAAATTACTACCCCTATCATTTGAAACTTTCTTAAATCTCACAAATATCCATTTACAATAGGTAAAACCATTCAATTATGGCCTAAAATAAATAATTTTTGTAAAAAATGACAAAACTAGATTTTAAATGGGTCATTGTCATTTCAAAAAAGAGTATTGTCAAGTTCAAATATGTAAACAGTCCATGCACACATGGTTAATTTTAAAAGAAATTGAGGATTCTAAGAGCTTCATGTGGTTTCAAGACCTCAAATTTTGTAAAAAATGTCATAATGACATGAGGAAACTTTTGAAAAAAAATCATGGCCATTGAATTTGTGTTGATACTCATTTTTTTGTAACAGTCCTCAGCATGTTTGTTGGACATCACCATTGGGGCAGACATCATTCTAGAGTGATAAAAAAGCTTCTACTTCAAAATAAAAGTTTGTAAAGAATATTATAATGTTTTTAAATAATAATAATACCTTAAAAGAGTGTCAAAACTATAAATTTTAAGCAAACCATGATCATATAGGGCTTTGAAAGTAAACAAACATATAGGCCAAAAAGGGTTTTTTTGACTTTTCAAAAAAAAAGTGCTTTTAGAGTGTTTTGATAGTATGGTGAAAACCCCATGATGCGTTTTTTTAGGAATTATGAATTAGGTTAAGATTTATTTCAATTTTAGTGAATTTTTCATTTTTTACAATTCTAGACACCCTTTTAGGCCTCCTATTCAGATGCTCATATCTTTCACCTCGTGTGGATTTTGGAAAAATTATCTTAGTATGTCTTGAGTACCCCTATTTAATTAAAATTTAGAAAAAATTGAGATTATTTGAGATAATTTTATTTATGAACAATCATTAAGAGCATAGGCAGCTTATAATGTAGTTAAAACCCCATAAGCAGATTTCTCCACATGGTAACTTTTCATATATTTTGCATGGGAACCCAATATTTTTAAGGATGTTATTGGGTTCAGTATTATTAACACAAATTAAAATATTTTGGGATTTTTATCTTAGTACTTCATGAACCATCATTTTGAAGATTCAACATCAAAGCCTCTTAAACCCTCAAAAAACTAGTTTTGTAAAAAAATGATTTTGTTGCCATAACATCATCTTGGATAAACTAAAACCTTTTAAAATATAAATTAAACTTAGAGAGGATTCCATTAATGTCAATTTTAAGCATGTAATTCTATGGACGAGGGAATAAATCATGTTTTTTGTGAAAAAAACATTTAAAAGGAAGTACATGACACTTTAATGAAATATAATCAATGGAGATCAAAGCATACAAATATTTATTCATCATAAAATTTTAATTTTATAATAAATAATCTTATAAGTGTCCAAACCATCTTAATCAAAATGGCCAATCTGTAGGAAAATGGAGCAAAATAGCCGTAGTTAACCCTTTTGTCTGAATGACAAGTGTTTTCTCATCAAAATCAAATATCATGTGATGAGAATTTTTTTAAAAGTATATTTAACTATTTTTTTTAGGTTTTATGGCATCTTTTTTTAGGTTTAATGTATTCTAAATTCAAGAAGATAGGCTATTAGGCCTAATTGGCCTAATAGACTTAATTGGTCAATCAAGCAAGTAAAGAATGGCACTGAAAATATATCAAATGAATTGATTTTGGAGTTACCACATTAAATATATGTTTTTTAAGTGTATATATCATTCTAAATTCAATCCATAAATTTTAATTCATGCAAGTTAAGCTCAAGTTGAGTTAACTAGTCCTTAATGATCAAATATCTTCGGTTTACTAATTTGACTAATTTCATGCATCTCCCATGCTTTTCATGCAAGATAAAGAAATTCAAGAACTTAAACCCAATTTTAATATATATTTATATTCCAATTTATCACATGATTTTTATGTAAGGTTGAAAAGTCAACATGGGGCCACCACTTCTCAATTATATGCCAGAAATGAAGAACATGTAATTTTTGAAGACTTAAAAGATTTTAAAACCTTTATTTAATATTGTAAAAGGATTTTAGTCTTATTTTAACTCAAATAAGACTAATCCTTCTCTTTTACATGCCACTTTTTCTTTAGATAAGGTTTTAGAATTATATATTGGATTTTTTAAGCTATTTTTAGGAATTTTTTAAGCAAAGCAAAAATTGTAATTGACACCATTTATCAAATAAAAAAGATTTTTTGAATACATTTTTATGGATCAGAATAGAGTGTAATTTGAATATGTACCAACATAAAAGTGTAATATACTTTCCCTTTTTGTAGGTCCTTTCCACACATAATATGAAAATCTCATCCTTTAAAGTACATTTGAAGAGCTAGGATTTAAATTTCCTTTGCAAACTTCTTTCAGGTCTTCTTTTGAAACATTGATGTTAAAAAATGAATGTAGATATTTTTTTTAGATTCATGTGTGTCTTATACATTTCTAGAAATATTTTAGACAATATAAATCATTAAATTTTATCACCCCATTTAGATAGTATTTTTTTTTCAGTTTCTTTCTGCCTTTTCATCCCAAAAAAATCAAAATAATTTAATTTTTAAAGATAAATCTTAAGGGAACTAGCCTTCTCTCAATGTTCTTCTCAATACAGTCACCCACACTCTAAGAAGATCCAATTGTCTCCATTTTTAGAGAAGGTGTGCCTTATACATCTTCACATAGGGTAATCTCTAGAGTGATAATAGTTTCTAACATGCTCAGTAGGACACAAGTTCAACTATTGGAGATAAGTGTAGCGGATCAAGAATCTTCATTTGACTCCATCCAAAAGGTATAAATGTGTGATCAACATGTTTCAAATGGTAAGAATAATGATGAATTTCATGTCGTTTCAATTGATCATGATGAAGAGGCCTTTTAGGATGATTTGGAGAGTTTTTGTGTAAATTTTAATAGTCCATCTCCACCCCAAGTATAGATTGATGAATGGCTTGTAAAGAGTATTGTTGCAACTGTTCATCAGGAAGAAATTAAAGTCAAATTATAGCCATGTTTGGATGTTTATCAAGGATATAAAGACTTTGAAAAAGTATCACTTCAAATATACTAAAATGAGGACATTAATTTAGGGATACTAGATAAATTGTCAATACAATAATTGAATGAGAATGTGTCAAATCATGATCAACCTATGAATGAGGTAGAGTTAACACGTTTAATGAAACAAAAAATAATATAGGAGGAAGATGATTGGATCTTAGATCTATATATTTAATGCATATACCTAATAATGTAATTTGGAAGCTTAGCTATATCATTTAGAACACATGAACACATAAGTGCTTCTATTTGTAAAAGAGGGATATCAAAAGGAAGTAATCATGTTTAAAAGTTCCATGGTGCATCAAATAGCTTTCCATTTGATCCAGGAGGACCAGCAAGGTTGAGGTTAGTTTGTACATAATAAATTACCTTGTGTTTAATTTTTATAAGTGCATAAATTCACATGATTTTAGTCTTGTTTTTATTTTTTCAATTTGTTGTCCATTCCTCTAAGTGCACATGTGCACGTGTTTATTATTGTTTGTGTTAGTTGTCTTGGTTATGTCTTTGCCCACAAAATATATTCTAATACATAGTTTATATCCAATTTTTTCTTAGTCAAAGGTTCTAATTTATTGAATATCAGGCTGGTCAACCCCTAAAAGTCACTAAAATTGTTAGTAATTTGATTTGTCAAGGTCAAATTACTACCCCTATCATTCAAAACCTTCCTAAATCTCACCAATATCCCTTTACAATAGGTCAAACCAATTAACTATATCCTAAAATCACTAATTTTGGTAAAAAAATTCAAAAATGGATTATAAATGGGTCATTTTCATTTCAAAAATGAGCATTGTCAAATTCAAATATGCAAATACTCCATGCACAGGGGGTTAATTTTGAAGGAAATTAAGAGTTCTAAGAGCTTTAAGTGGTTTGAAGACCTAAATTTTTTTTACAATGTAATCGTGAATTTAGGAACCTTTTTAAAAATATTAATGGTCATTTGATGAGTGGAGATGCTATTTTTTTGGTAATAGTCCTCATGATGTTAGTTGGAGATCACCATTAGAGCAGACATCCTTTTGGAGTGTTACAAAAGCTTATAAGTCAAAATAAAAGTTTTGAAAGAATGATATTATTTTTTTACATCATAATAAGACTTTTAAAGAGTGTCAAAACTCTAAATTTTAAGCAAACCATGCTCATATAGGGTTTTGAAAGCAAACATGCATACAGGCCAAAAAGGGGTTTTTTGACTTTTCAAGAAAAATGTGATTTTAGAGTGCTTTTATAGTATGGTATAGATCCCATGATATTTTTTCTAGGACTTGGGAATAAAATGAAGATTTATTTTCATTTTATTAAATTTTTCATTTTTTATAGTTTTAGACACCCTTCCAAGCCTCTTATTCAAATGCTCATATCTTTCACCACGTGTGGATTTTGGAAAAATAATCTTAGTATGTTTTGATTAACCCTATTTATTTAGAATCAATTAAAAATTAAGACTATTTAAGAGGATTTTCTTTATGAACAATCATTAAGAGTATAGGTAGCTTAGAATGTAGTCAAAACCCCACAGCTAGATTTTGCCACACGATAAATTTTCATATATTTTGCATGAGAACCTGATATTTTTAGGGATGTTAGGGGGGTAATTATTATACATATAAATATTTCTAGATTTAGAGGTATGTACTTCATGAACCATCATTTTGAAGATTCAACTTCAAAGCCTCCTAAACCCTCAAAAAACCACTTTTACAAAAAGTTTATTTTAATGCCATAAAATCATCTTGTATCAACCCTAAACCTTTTAAAATATCAATTAAACTCATATAGTATTCCATAAATTTCAATTTTATGCATGGAATTGTATGGATGATGGAATAAATCATGTTTTTATGGAAAAAAGCATGTAGAATGAAGTACATGACAATTAAATAAAATATAATCAATAGAGATAAAATAATAATTTTTTTTATTAATCCTAAAATTTTAATTTGGTAGATAATAATACTATAAGTGTCCCAACCATCTCAATCAAAATGGCCAATCTAGAGGAAAATGGAGCAAAATAGGTCTAGTCAACCTAGTTGACTGAATGGCAAGTGTTTTCTCATAAAAATCAAATATATTGTGATGAAAAAGTGTTTAAAATTATATTTAATTACTTTTTCATGATTTATGGCATCTTGATGTATGTTTAATGGATTCCAAATGCAAGAAGATATGCTATTAGGCCTAATTGGCCTAATAGGCTTAATTGGTCAATCAAGCAAGTAAAGAATGACGTTGAAAATATATAAAATGAATTAATTTTAGATTTAACACATGAAATATATGTTTTTTAAGTTGATATATCATTATAAATTCAATACATAATTTCTAATTCTTTCAAGTTGATCTCAAGTTAAGTTAACTAGTCCTTAAGGGTCAAATCTCTTTAGTTGACTAGTTTTACTAGTTTCATGCATCTCCCATGATTTTGAAGAACTTAAACACACTTTTCATATATATTTATCTTATAATTTATAATATGATTTTATTTCAAGAAAGTTTGACAAGTCAACATGGGCCCACCACTTCTCAATCTATGCCAAAAATGAAGAACATGCAATTTTTGAAGACATGAAAGATTTTAAAGACTTTATTTAATATTTTATAAGGATTTTAGTTTTATGTCAACTCAAATAAGACTAATAATTCTATTTTACATGATAATTTGGCTTTATTTAAGGTTTTATAATTATATATTAGCTTTTTGAAGCCAATTTTTAGGAATTTCGGAAGCAGAGCAAAAATTGTAATTGACACCATTTATCAAATAAGGAAGTTTTTTTGCATAGATTTTTTTGGATTAGAATAGAGTGTACTTTGAATATATACCAGAATACAAGTGGCATATACTTTCCCTTTTTATATGTCCTTTCCACACCTACTAGGAAAATCTCATCCTCTATAGGTCATTTGAAGATCTAGGATTTGAATTTGCTTTGCAAACTTCTTTCAAGCCTTATTTTGAAACACTGATGTTCATAATTGAATGCAAAGTTTTATTTCAAGTTCATATGTGTGTCTTATTAAGTTTTATAAAACTTTTAGATATTATAAATCATTTAGGTGCATCACCCCATTTAGATGGGATTTCCCATTTTAGTTTATTTCTCCCTTTTCATCTCAAAAAATCAAAATAGTTTAGTTTTTAAAAATAAATATTAAGGGAACTATCCCTCTCTAGAGGTTATTATTAATAAAAATTCACCCACACTATAAGAAGATCCAATTGTATTAATCTAGAGGGAAGGTGTGCCTTGCACATTTTAAAATAGGGTGAATAAATGCAACCTCCCACACTCGAATGTAAGGAATCAATATACCTTTCTTTCCATAATTATAAGTAATCTATTCTAAATTTTGTGTTTTTAATAAATCATCTTCCAAGGAATGAGTTGGCCACTCATTCCAAGGAAGATGGATCAAAGTATTTTTATTTTAATTTTTTATTTTGTAATTACTATTATTTTTTAAATTGTTATTTTATTTATTTGTGTCTATAACTATTCATTTTTACAGTATTTTGTGAACCTGTAGGTGTTTTATTCGTTTATCATTTATTTCCATTAATTTTATTTCTTGAAAGTGTGATTTAATTTCATGTAGGTGTGATTTACTTTTTGCAACTATGATTTTTAATTCCTACAAGTGTGAAGTGTGATATAAGGAATCATTTTCCAAATATTTGTTTCTCCTATTGCATATAGCCTTCGAAAACCAACCCTGGATTGACATTATTAAATGGAGATGATTGATGTCCCTCATTAGAATATTATGTGGTTAAATATTGTGGCAATGGTAGCTCCAAATGAGATGAATATTTTGGAGGGATAGGAGTCCCTCAAGGATTGAAAATAAAAAATGACACTAATTTCTGAAAATAAACCCTCTTTTTGGGAGCCATTATTTGGGTTGGAATAAAAGGAATGAAAGAATAAATATAACTAGAAATTGGTGGCCTAGGACTATCATGTGGTAAATTAATAAATTAAGTGCTAAAAATAGTAAGGGGATGAGCAAGAGAATAAAATACCTTGTTAATGTACTACCTTTCTTCCTCACTAAGAATATGATGGTCAAGTGATCCAACTGGAGTTTCTTCTTCAGTAAAGTTTCCCAAGATTATTGATTTTGCCTTTTCTAGCTCTGTCTCTTCCTCTATCTCATCATGGGCTCATGCTTCACTTAATTATTGAATATATCCCTTCATAGTTTCTACATTTTCTTCTTCATCATATGTGGGATAATCCACTAGTGGTATTACATGTTCATGCTCTTCCTTGTCTACTTCCTCAAATATGAGTCCTATGGTATTTAGACCTAATGATGGTCTTTATTACACTCATTAAATTTTGGAGGCTGGAAGAACTTTTTATCTCCCTTGGTGAATAATTAATGGGGGAATATAAAGTGAAGGGGAAGATGAAACTAGTAAAAGAGTCATAGTAGTAGTAACTACTACTGCTGGTTATGGTGAAGGGATGGATAGTGGAACAATAGTATCGAAAGAAAGAGTGGATGAAGAGGAAACCATCGTAGTAGGGAATAATTGAGGAGATGTTTTTTGACTTATAGTAATGGGTGGGTATGGAATCACTTGAGGTGTTTAAGGGGAAGGAGAAATAGATGTGAGAGATGATAAATAAATTTGTATAAACTCATGGAGACTTACTTGTGTGACTGAAGTAAATGGAGCTAGAAGTTCCCAAGAGAATGTTATTTTCTATCTATTTGGAAGAGGTAAAGTCATCATGAATATTTTTACTATACCCAAAGGGGTATAAATTATATTAATGGATGTTGGGTGAGGACAAGGGAAGCATTTAAAAATATCCTTCCTAATTTGGATATTCTCCTCGCTTTGATTGATAGGATCTCCCTATGATAGATTAGTCTCTACTTTTATGGGAATGGGATGATCATCCTATTTGGATGGGTTTTAAGGATGTGGTAGAGGCCATTGATGAATATATAATATTTTTTCTATTTTTTCATTTAATTTACATGATTTTTTTGATTTACAAGTCATATTAGATGGCTTAAGTAGTTAAAATTGACATCTCATTATCCCTCATGTAGTTCTATAATTTAGAATCATTAAGGCATTCAAAAAGATAAAATCATGATCATATTCTTGGTGACCATATCTAATTATAACCCATTTTCTCTCCTTGAGGAACTTAATATAATTCTTGACTTTTCCCTTAGGGTCCTATTCTCTAAATTAAGCCACCTTCAATTATAATGGGTTTTGACCTTTCTCACTTGATTGAGGTGTGTCCTTTTTAAAAACTAAAGTTGCACAATGTTTAAGGGAGCCTTGTGATAATAATCCTGGTGTTTGAGGCTAAGTTCCTCATCTACACTATTATATAACTAGTGTGTAACTTCTTTTTCTACCACCTTATCTGAATGTGTTATGGCAAAAACAAAGGGGGTGTCTTGTTCCTTCAATCCTAATGATGTTATAGTCTAGGTAGTACCAATAATATCCTACTTTGTATTTCAACCTTCCTAAATTTTTAGATAGACTAGGAATATAAGTTCAGTAAATTGCCTGAGATACCTAAAGATAAACACCCTCAAAAATTCTAATGATCTCATTCCTAAATCTATAAACAAACAAGAAAGAATAGTCATCAAAAGTTATTTTATCTAGGTACTTAGTGGATGGCTCACATATTTCTCCATGAACTTTAAGAACCATCCTAATGACTACATATAATAAAAAAGACACCATATATAAATTTCCATTAGCATCCTTTATTCTAGTTTGAATATTTGTGCCTTCAATATGACACTGATAACTTTGCCCAGGGCTGGAATTTTGTCTGAAGCCAAGAGAATATCCAATAATGGCACCCATTCCACCTACACATAAGTGATACTAGTGAATCCATAAACCTATTTAGAAGTTCCATAGATACCCTAATGCAATTTATAAACCTGATTATGTCATTGGATGAAATACCTCCTTTGAGATTCAATTTGTCTCCTTTTGCCAACCATTATTTCAATTTTACTTCTACAGTGTTAGATTCTATCCATACATTTGTGAAACCTAGTTAAAGGCAAATTCAAGCCCCAAAAGCCTAAGATACCTCTAAAATTATTTCCCCAAAACATAAACAACTACATTTTTTCATTTTCTAACATGCAATCAATCTCAAGTGAAAGTGCCATTAAAGAATAAATCATAATATATATATATATACAAGGTATTACCTTAAGTTTTATAGTTGTGTTATGTATTCTCATTTTCTTTATCAATAACAAGTCATCAATGTATTGTTTTTACTCCTAAGATAGATTATCATGTGAGGATTATTGTGTTATGGCCTCTACTATATTTTAGATAATTGAATAATAGGGGAACTTGATATCAAGGGAACTTGTGTCAAATGTAATGTTTATATATTCTATGGTCTCATATATAAAACATGAGGAGGTGTATTAGATGAATGAAGATTTTGGATAATCCATTTTAGTAATCTAAGACTAGGTATTATTTTTTAGACTAGATGAGAGTTCTTGCATATTCACTAAAAAACTAAGGACTTTGGTTTTCTAAGAGCTCAAAATTGTAATATTCAACTCATAGATTAATAAAAAAGTGGCTTGTATTTGCTTATGTTTCACACATATTTCCAAAGACTGAGTCTTGATTTCATATTTAGTGTGACATTAATGTGAATATTTTTTTTCCCATTTAGATTTAAATTTTCTAATAAATTTTGGTAGGTTATTGGTTGCCACATGGAAATTTTTGATAACTTTACATGCCTAATCAACACTTCAAAAATATGTGTTGGTTTATTTCTTACTATTCTTTTCTTGGTTTTTAAATTCTTTACTTGAATTATGTAAAAGCATCTCCTTGATCATGATACTTGTTTTCTTCTCATTTACCCAATATCCTTAGACTTATGATCTTGATTTATATTCTACATAGGATACAAATTAATGATATTGAACCATGTGGAGTGATCTCAAGGCTCCATATATATTTAAACTTTTAAACTATGTACATCCTTTGTGAGGGATCTAGGTGATCGAGATGTTGACACATGGTATGATCCTAGGGATCAGGGTTTCAAAGACTCAGGGATATCAAGCCAAAAGGCCATTGACTTGGAATATCTCTTAGAGTACTCTAATTAATGGGAATGTGTCACTTGTATCAATCTCAAAGTTTAGGAAACTCAAGATACTTAATATTTTAGTTGACCTTGTTAGGTTCTGGGTTCACAAAATTGCCCATATGGTATGATCTTAGGGCTCCAAGGACTCTAAAGAATTAGATTTTTTTATGAAATGAATTTTGTCCCAGTTGAACATGATCTTACCATGTGGACAACTTGTAATGATTTAGTTTAATTAAAGTTATAGAACATTTATTTGAACTTGGTGAGATCCAATCAACAAGATGATGCCACTTATCTTGATCTTGGAGATCTAAGATATCATGATACTTAAGATTTTTTCAAAAGTTGATGGTATATGAATACTTAAGATACTAAAGTTGATGCCATTTATCTTAATCTTAGAATTTTTAAAACTTAGGTAACATAATGATTTAGGAGATCCAAGCACAAATAATTTTTAAGTATTTTAAATGGTTTTACATACACATAAAAATGTATACACACAGTACATAGCATATTAGCTTGGTTAGTTAGTAAAAAATCACAAGGCCAACTTTGAGATAAATTATGAAATCAAAGGTTAAAAATGAATCATAACCAATTCCCAAGCTTTAGTTTTCATAGTTTTAGAATTCTATGATTTTGACTTAGATTTTTAAAATAACCTTATACTTATGCACATCAGAATAAATGTTATAGGTTTCTAAGACTCATAGGACTTATAATAAGGATTTTATAATAATAATGGGTCCATATTTGAATTTATAAAATGGGTGTGTGTGGGGTTTAGGGCATAACAAATGGTGACTCAATGGGAAAATACTCCTGAGTATTTGAGAACCCAAAATCTCAGTAATGAATCATAATAGAACTACAATTCTAACAAGGAAAGAGTAAGTGAACTAATCCCCTAAAAAATACTTCTCTTTCCCCATTCATCTTACTATCCCTTTTCATTTTTGGGATCTATGTGCGTGATTTTGTGAAATTTATTCCCCCCTTGTTATGACACTTTTAACAAATACTTGAATAAACATTATAGATTTTATTTTGATTTCAAATTTTGTAACCAAATAGTAAGGGAAACTTGGGAATTTATCTATTACCAACCAAGTGTCCATAACCTTGATAGAGATACCTTTGATTCCATCCTAATCCATACTCTAATGTTATCCATGTCTCCATAGCCTAGTATAGATTACTTGAATCACCGTTATTCCATAAGTTTGTATGATTTTTTTATAACATAAATAGAAGGGTTTAAAATCACCATTGGTTGGGTCTATGCATAGTAAAACTTACTTTAATCAATATTTCCCTATTAGTTTGCATCCATTTCAATGTTTATTATCTCTCATCTAAGTTCTAACATGAAATAGTGTAGTTGATATTTTTGAAATAAGAAGTCCTTCTAAAATTTGCATGAGTATATCAGAGTAAATCCCAAAGGACTAGTGAACTCATTCAATCTAGGTAGAACTTAATTTAGTTATAAAACATACCTCAATATCATAAACTTAAGCTCTACTAGACCAAATCCTGGTGAATGCCAATTGTGTTTCTTTTATACCATCCCCTTATTTTTGGCAAGTCTTTTAGAATTCTAGTATAAGAAATTAGTTGGTATAAACTAATCTAGAAATCATAACTAACATTAAAAGTAAATGTATAAAATAAGAAACTTAATGTTAAAAAACTAGGAAATATTACCCTAGAAAGTAGGAAATATATTCTACCCATATATCTACATGTTCACTTAGAGTCATCCAAAGGCATCTCTAGTTGGAGTAGCCATGAAATAATGTTTCAAAAATTATCCATTGATTAGAAAAGCAAGGTCATTACCTTGGAGGTCCTTCAAGTAGAAGTCATTATTACTTAATATTTCATATATTTGATATCAACTAATCCATTAAGGATTGAACTTATCATGTTTTATTTATTCTTATGTGTTTTATCCCATAAAAACACTAAGTCTTAGATCCTTAAATCCTTGATTTTCGACCTTTTATCAGACCATATTTTGTCAATGTATTAGTGTTTGTTAAATACGTGTGGCCTTTTAGTTTATTCATCTTCCATTTGGGATATATCAAGTAATCTATAATGTATTATTTCATACTCTCCCATGTAATATTGCATAAACTAGTACATTGGTATTTTTAGAGTGATATGCAAAAATGGATGTTATACATATACTAGTAGAAATGGTGAAGCCTTGAGGACTTTCTTGTCTATTTTTCTATCTACCCATAATGCATACTTCAGTAGTATATGATATTTTCTTATTTTATCTTATGTTGAATTCTTTATGGCATCCATCAAATTCTTATTAGTAGATTCAACAACTCCATTCCCTTACAAATAGTAATTTTAATATAACTTTATGGTAATTTGGTCATTATAGGCCCACTCAATAAATATTATAGATTGAAAAGATGGACCATTATCATAAACTAAATATATTGGAGTATTAAAACTAGTTCATATATTCTCTTCAAAAAAATTGATAACATCCAATGCTCTATAATTCAGAGTGGCCACAAATTTTATCCATTTGGTGTAATAGGTAGTGGTTTTTAGGATAAATATATTCCCTATTAAGGGATTTGGGTTAATCACCCCAACTAATTCATGGCCCCATTGAACAAAAGGTCATTTTTTAATGACTAATTGTAAAGGCATGATAACATGCACTTTTATTTTTTCAAACACCTGACATTATTTTTAGGTCCTAACATCATTATGGGCATCTTTGAAAATTGTAGGCCATTGTTGAGGTCAACATACCCCCATTTATAAAAAATGGGGACCCATGTGTCAAATTGTGAAAATTTGTGCCTTGAAATTGAAAATTCACTTTCTCAAAGTCTCATTAGCATGTTTGCACATTATTTTTATTTGAAGATCATCCACACCATGGTCTAGATAACTTATTTGTTCATGGTTCTAGCTTAATCTTATCAAAATTGCTAACATTGGATATTGGTGTTTCAAGCTACATGTTTAATGGAGCCCATTTGATAATGAACATGCTTAGGGTTTTTGTGATTCAATTTTTAATTGATCTTTTACTAGCCTTCATCTATAATTGATTAATATTTTGAAACCCTAGCCTAATATTTTACCTGGACCTTTTAGTTAAAATTAAAAATTGGTAGGAGCTTTTATTTTAATTTCAAGTGAGAAAAATTTAAATGCAATAGACTTTGTTTAATTCTTTGTCATAAGGCTTGGTCACATTTTTCAACAAAACCAAACCTTAGTATAACATCCATGCTTAGTCCCTTTTATGTCCTGAATCCCCCTTTTTGGTCATTATATTATTTACAAGGTCATTTTGTTATATGTTTCTACCTTTTGGGTATGTCCTTTTGGCCTTTTCCTTTAGAACTTTGTCCCAAAATAATTACCCTTCAAGGTTTATGTTTTGGATACTTTGTCCAAAGTGATTGAAAAATTTTGTCCCAATTTTTTTTCCAAAGCTTATCCTTTGGGATTTTAATGAAGGGCACATACCCTTTAGGTTTTATAAAATGATCCTTTGAGCCCTCAAAACATATACTTTAGACCTTTTATTTAAGGCCAATTTTCTTTTGGACCTTTTTACTTAAGACAATTATCCTTCAAGATTTTGTCCATGATTTCTTTCAAACATTTTGTTTGATAGAGTAAATTTCAAGACATTTGTTTTCAATGTTCCATTTCCTACAAAAACTTTATCTAATAGAATTTGATCTTTTGGGGAAATGTATGAGACATTTTATCTAGGCCAATTTCCTTGAAAAAAATGCCCTTCACCAAGTTCCCTAGAATAAATGTCCTTCAGCTCTTCGAATATGCCCTTTAGTGTTTTTGAAAGGGACTCTTTGTGTTCTAGATGTAACCTTTAGGATTTTTTAAAGGGACACCTTATCTTCAGACATGCCCTTTAGACTTTTTGAAATGGTCCTTTGCCTTCCTCAATTATCCTTCAAACTTTTGAAAGTACCCTTTTCCCCATGACAAGTGCCCTTTGGGACTTTTATCTCAGGTAAATGCCCCTAAGTGAAAATACAAGGTCATTTCTATTACTTAGCTTAAGGCCTTATGCCAAAGTTCCATCTTATATATCTATAAAATGAAACCTTAGGTTAAGACCTTATGCTAAGTCATATTATATAGGGAATTTTTATGTTTAACTTATCTTAAAAATCTTAGGTTAAAATCCTTATTCTTGGTCCCTTTAATTATTCACAAAGTCCCTTTTATTCTATATCATGGTCCAAGGTCATCATGCCTACATCCTCTTAAATTCATAAGGTCATGTATATTATGTTTAGAACTTAGCTTAATATTTTAATCCTAAGTCTTAAGCTTGAATTTTTTTCTTATATGAAAGATCAATGACACACACTTAAGCAAAAGACCAAGATTGAATGGAGTGAGATCATTTCAAAACTTTCAATGAAGCTCTAAACTCCCATGAGACTATCACGTGGTATAACCTCACACCCCCTAGTTCAAAGAGTAGAAGTATTGAGTAGTCAATGCAGGGCATATGAAAAGGAAGGATGAACTAGAAAATGATAAGTGGTAAAATTGGTAGGTATTCCAAAATATGAGCTTAAATTTGATAGCCATGCACCCATTAATGATGTTGATGTAGACATCAAATAATGATCACATGGATGACAAATTTAAGATAGTAACTAGTCCCAATGATGTGTTTAAAATATATGGTAATGTAACCATCAAAGATGTTCCTATCGACATTAAATAATAGTTATGTATATGTCAATTTTAACATAATAAATGGTCCCCTAGACATGTTTAAAATTGATGGTCACATGACCATCAAATATGTTGTCACAGATGTCTAATGACATATGTACGAATGTCAATTTTACAATAATTACTTGGATCTAAATTTTAAAAGGGAATAGAATGAGATAGGGATGCCATTGAGATGCCACATCAAAGCCATGTGAGTAAAATTGGCCAAATTAGAGACCCTATGGACCTAGTAATGAAAAGGAGGGCCTAAATTGTGATTGATGTAAAACAATCAAGCTATTATCCATTGGCTAGCAGTTTAAAAAGGATTTGAATCCGGAAGATGGGACCATGCCTATATTTGGGTAGCATCAATGAATAATTAGGACCCTATAATAGTAATTATGAAGCACTTCATCAACTAGTAGATCCCAAAGTTAGGTGAAATATGAATATTCCTTTTGTAACCAACATTATATAATTTTTTGAATTAGGATATTCTTTGTATAGACATGTGCAATTTATAAGAGTACATTGTCTATAAGTCAAAGGATTAGAAAGATCATTTGTATTAGAGTGTAACAGAAAGGACAATTATCTTATATACATTTTCAAATGTAACTTGATATCATTGATCGACATGCTTCCTTGCATCTTATAAAACAAGCATTGTCAATTGTAAAAAGAGGAGGGAGTCCTTAAAACCAAATTACTTTGTAAACTTTGATCGGTTAATATAAGCAATGAATTTTGCAAAAATTGTCTAGTATTTGTTTATATGAAGTGTTATATGGTTTCTCTCTCAGTAACCTAGTTTCACTTTTAAATTTGAATAGTTCTTATAAATTATTAGTGTGTATATTTGATTAAAAAGTTGTTAACTTGTGTTAATTATAGGTTAATTGAAGGTTCCTTAATTTTTTTCATTTTATTTTCTCTATAGTTTTAGATGTGCATTAGCTATCTGCTTATAGGAGTAAATATATAAAATAAGCTTGAGTCTAATTTGCATTATTACTCATAGTCCTTATAAGTCTACTTGATGAATGATGTGATTTTGTTTTATGTTGTTTCATATTGTACATTGGTTTTGTACACATCTATAAGAAATCTAAACTTTGTCATAATGTCTAAAATAAGACAAACAACATCTTTATTTCTACCCTACCCTTCCTTTTTCTTCTTTTTTAACCTAAACACCTTAATATAATGATCATTGTGAAGATCCATCTTAGATTAGTTCTTGATCATAATTCATCATCCTTAGCTTAGCATACTACATATTTTACATAGATTTGCTATTAGTCCAAGGTGGCTTCCACCCTCCACTTAATATAAATATTGTGAAATAGTCATTTATTCTACTTCTATTCCACCAATAGATAACATGATTATCACAACTCAAAACCCATACACTCAATTCTATAAATTTTAAAGTGAGAAGTGTTTCTAAACTGTATGGGCACCTATGGTACACATTTAAGCATCAACAGGAGGAAAATCACTAGTACTATTAGGAGGGCCTTTAGCCAGATCTATGTGAATTTTTACAATCTTTGCTCATTTTAGTTAATTATGTCTAAATATTGATGTATTCTTTGTATATTTTTGCTTCTTTTAAAAAAAATATGTAAATATCATTTATATTTATGGTTTTAGATTAGTCTTTAGGATTCCTTTAGCCAAAGATCAATATTCTTTGAAGATCCATAGATATTCATGCAAAGGTCATTCATGTTGTGTGTATTTCATGTGCTTAAGGATAGTAATAGCAATTTTGTACAAAAATTGACTATTCCTTTGCAAATTTGAGTTCATTCAAGCTAAAAGGTGTAAATATCCCTTTCATTAATCAATTTAGATGTATATTTAATCTAATCTAGTTAAATATAGTCATGATTTACATATATTTGTGTAAAATTTGTTTAACATGTAAACTTAATCATTGTACTTTGTAAAGGTTAGTTTGATGCATCATATTTTAAACAAGTTTTTAGTTCACAAGATGGAATTCCCTATGGTAAGGCTTAGGTGAAAAAATTCCTAGAGTCTCAAACACTTCACCAATTCAAGGTACTCATGTGTTCAAGGTATAACTTGGCTAGTTGGTTTTTTAATCAACATGTCAAGTATGGTACATGATCTTCCTTGAAATCCTAAAATATATTTACATTCTTTCAATTCTAATAATGTTGTCACTATTGAGGAACATATTAATTTATTCAAGGCTATACTAAGATTGTTAAATGTAGTTCATGAAGATGTAGCATGTAGATTATTCCCATTTACTTTCAAACATATTGCATATGAATAGTTTCTTAACCTACCTAAGAAATAAATTACTATGTGGAATGAATTTAACAATGTTTTCATTGATCAATTTGGCAAAATTATTAGTCCCTATATCTTGTATCAATAGTTCACCACAATTAAAATCGATGTTAATGAAACCATTAAAGACTTTATTGATCGGTTAAAAAAAATGTTCAGAAGAACCATATCCCCTTATAGACCCAATGAGGATTTAACCTTAGAAATTTATAAGGATGTTATAGATCACATAACCTCCATGTTCCTGAAGAGGTCTCTTCTAGTCATAAACACATTGACCTAGGCCCACTTTGAAGTTGTGATCATTAGTGACCAAATGCATCCCCAAGGTCAGATGAGGTATTCTATACCTAATGTCAATTAAAATTAGCCCATCCAAAATGTCATTCTTAGTATATCTAATTTAACACTAGTTTAAAACCATTTTCCCTTGTGTCATACATATCTTGGCTAAAACATAGAGTTCTTCAATAGCAATACTCATAGATTTCATCCACAAAATCATATAACTCTAATGCCTATAGCCAGTAATAATGCTCTAATTCATGAGCTTGAGACACCAAAATTTTGAAATAACTTGATGTTATAAATGGTCCAAAAACTAAGAACTAACTCTATTTAGTTGTAAAAATAATTAGGAAATACAAAGTAAATCTCTAAAAAAAACTATGTTTCTCAAGGGTTAAATAGGCCTCCAAATGGGTTTCATGATAATAACAATAATAATTCATCTGAGGACATACAAATGAGTTTTTGTGATATTGATTTGTTTGATCATTGAAATATTTCTAAAACCTTTAAAACTATGCCTAATCAATAATTTATTGTAGGAACATCTAGATTTGTAGGAACATCTCAAGGTTTCATTTAAGTCTTTGATTTTTCATTCAAATATGAGGATGAAGATGAAGATGAGCTAATTTAAAAAGTTACATCTAGAAGGACTTTTATTCATGAAGATGTAAAAGAGATTGTATTTGAATACCAATAAGACATCATCATTAGGACATCTATAGATGAATAAGATGAGTTGCTAGGAATGGATATGGATCAAGTATAATATGATCTTTCTTCAAAGGGTATCCAAAAATGCAACCCACATAGATTTATTTTTGAAATGGAGAATACCCCTGAAGAAGATGATCACTAGTAGAGGCCATATCATGATTTCTTAAATGGAATTAATGAGATGGAGATACAGGATGATGGGATAGAACAACACATGGATGCTTCATCTAAGGATTTCACTGATGAGATAGAGTTCCTAGAAGATGATATTATTTTGTAAGTCCTAAACCAATATAAGTTGGAGGTTGAATAGATATAAGAGCTACCTTCCTTTACTAAAAATGAAGACAATGTAGATGAATCAGATCATGAATAATCATGTGAATTTATCAAAAGGTTAGGATTATGGGATTGTCATGTTTCTAATGATGAGATTCCAAATGAACTCTATTTAGTTGATCAATATGAAGAAGCTTTTTGGGATGACTTGGAATATTTTTGTGCAAATATTGGTAGTCCTTGTCCACCTTAGAAAGAACCTAATGAATACATCAATCGAAAGGTATTAGCTAAGCTACCATTATTGAGTATAAATGATATAAGCCATTAGCTATCCATAGATGAAGTAAAAATAGAAATTATACTACAAAGTAGAATAATTTAGGAAGAAGATTACTGGGTCTTAGATCCAAATATTTTATCCATGCATATGAAATTTTGATAGGAGACCAAGCCACATCATCTACAAGACACAAGCATATAAGTGCTCCTATCCACAAGAATAAACCATTAGATGGAAGTAATCATGGTTTAAGGTTCTATAGTAAACTAAATAATTTTCCATTTGATCCAGGAGGTACGTACTCTATGCAATTAGTGTAGGTCTTAATTTAGTTTATTTATTTTTTGTTACTTCTTTCTTTTTTCCTTCATATCCCTTATTTATGTATAGTGCCTATTTATATATGTTTTTTTATCTTGATTTGTTCCTTACATTTAAATAAGTTCTTATAGACAACCCTCTACTCAATTTTTAACTAACTTTCCAAGAGCTTCATAGTTTATAAATGTAGGTATGACTTCTCAACTTTGGTTGATCATGGTGTTGAAATAGGAGCTTGATGTTGTAGTTTAGAGAAACTAACAAAGACTGATGGATGAGTTAATTATTCATTGGGACTTTAATCTTTATTTTTATCTACACATGGTTTAAGAAGGATTGAACATGTAGGATGAAAGCCTAAGCTATTAGGACCTAGTCATGCTTGCACTTAAAAACATAAATTGCCTGGGATAAAGTTTATAACCAAGGATGATTATCTAAAAATCAAACACTTGACCAAATCCCTAAACCCGACTAACTTAGTTCCCAACCTTTACTATAAATCCAAAATGACTTGAAAAATACAAAAATAAGAAATTATTGTAAAGTTAAAAGCTTTCCAAGAAAAGGTGATTCTGATAATATCTACTAGGGTTATGGATGTCTGGCTAGCAATGGATCAAGGCCTTGAGTAGAACCAAAAGTATCTTTGTTGATGATATAGATGTCTAGATAGCAACAGAGCAATCCCAAGCCTTCCTTAAACTAAAGCATGGTTCTTAATGAACATTAAAACATGATAAAATTCAATGTGAATGATCAAAGCCATGAACCTAGAAGTTATTCTCTCAATCCTTTGGCAATCAGTAAGTGGAATCAAAGCACACACACATCATGGCAGAGTTTTGACATTTGATCCTAATTTTGCATATGAAATATTTATTATAACCATGAACTAATATTAATAATGATGCTTGATTAAATGAAATAAGTAGCTTAATTATTAGTCTAAACCAAAGTCTCTAAATTATAACATATTACTATGTTCCCCCAGAAGTTGCCATTTATTGAGGTCAATATACCCCCATTTTTGAAAAATGGGGACGCATGTGTCAAATTATGCAAATTTGTGCCTTAAAATTGAAAATTCAATTGATTAGAGTGTCATTATCATTTTTTCACATTTTTTTATTTTAAGATCATCCACACCATGGTTTAGCTAACTTATTTGTTCGTAGTTCTGGCTTAATGTTATTGAAAGTGTTGACATTGGATACTGGTGTTTTAGGCTATAGGATTAATGGAGCCCATCTAGAAATAAATGTGCTTAGGGTTTTTTTGCTTAAATATTTAATTGATATTTTAATTGAATTGGTTTATAATTGATTAATATTTTGAAACCCTAACCTCATGTTTTGCCTAGACCTTTTATTTTAAATTTAAAATTGGTGGGAGCTTTTATTTTAATTTCAAAGAGGAACAATTTAAATGCCATGGATGTTGTTTAATTATTTGTCTTAAGGCTTGGTTATGTTTTTTAACATAATCAAACCTTAGTATAACATCTATGCTTAGTCTCTTTTATGTCCCAAGTCCCCCTTTTTCTAACTCTATTATTCGTAAAGTCTTTTTGTTATATGTTTCCACCTTTTGGGTATGTCTTTTCAGGATTTTCCTTCAAAACTTTATCCTAAAAGAATTACCCTTTGGGATTTATGTTTCAAATACTTTGTCTAAAGTGATTGAAAACTTTTATCTCAAACATTTTTGCTGAATCTTATCCTTTAGAATTTTTTTTAAGGGCACATACCCTTTGAGTTTTCTAAAATGATCCTTTTAGCCCTTAGAACATATCCATCCGACCTTTTGTTTAAGGCCATTTTTATTTCAAACCTTTTTTCTTAAGCCAATTATCCTTCAGTCTTTTTATCTAGGATTTATTTCAAACATTTTGTCTAACAAAGTACCTTTCAGGACTTTTATTTTTAACATTGTATTTCCTTCAAACATTTTATATAACAAAATTTGGTATTTAGGGTAAATGTATAAGACATTTTATCTGGGCCACTTTCCTTGAAAGAAATGCCCTTCACTAAGTTCCCTAAAAGAAATGTCCTTAAACTCTTTGAATATGCCCTTCAATATTTTTATAAGGGTCACTTTGTCTTCTAGACATACCATTCAATATTTTTGTAAGGGACACCTTATCTTCAAACTTGCCCTTCAGGATTTTAGAAATGGTCCTTTTCCTTCCTCAATTATCCTTTAGACTTTTGAAAGTGTCCTTCTCCCCATAAGAAGTTCCCTTTAGGACTTTTGTCCTTGGTAAATTTCCCCAAGTGGAAATGTAGGGTCACTTTTATTACTTAGCCTAAGGCCTTATCTTAAAGTTCCATCATATTTATCTATAAAATGAAATCTTAGGTTAAGAACTTATGCTAAGTCATATTTTGTAGGGTTATTTTTATGTTTAACCTAACTTAAAAATCTTATGTTAAAATATTTATGCTTGGTTCCTTTAATTATTTGTGGGGTTCCTATTGTTCTATACCATGGTCTAAGGTCTTCACACCTAGGTCCTTTTAAATTCATAAGGTCCCATATACTATGTTCAAAACTTAGCTTAATATTTTTATCCTAACTCTCAAATTTAACTTTAATTATTATGTGTAGGATCAATGAGCCATGTTTAAACAAAAGACCAAGATCAAACAGAGCAAGATTAGTGCAAACCTTTCACTGAAGCTTTGAGCTTCCATAAGATTGCTAAGTGGCATAACCTCAAACCACAAAGTTTAAAGAGTAGAAGAATTGAGTGTCAATGCATGTCATACATAGAGGAAGGATGAACCATAAAATGACAAGTGGCAAGCTTGGCAAGTAGTCCTAAAGATGAACTTAAATTTGATGGTCATGCACCCATCAATGATTTCTATGTGGAAATCAAATGATGGTCACATAGATGTTATATTTAAGATAATAACTAGTCCTAATGATGTGTTAAAAATTGATGGTCATGTGACCATCAAAGACATTCTCATGGACATAAAATGATGACTACATGGATGCCAATTTTAACATAGTAAATAGTCCCCTAGATGTGTTTAAAATTGATAGTCATATGACTGTTAAAGATGTTCCCATAGACATCAAATTATGGCCATGTAGACATCAATTTTAATATAGTTATTTGGATCTAAATTTTAAAAAGGGAATAAAATGATATAGGGATGCCATAGAGATGCCACGTCAAATCCATGTGAGTGCAATTAGCTAAATCAGAGACCCTACAGACCTAGTAATGCAAAAGAGGGCCTGAATTATCATCAATATAGAGAAGTTGAGATATTTTCTAGTGGTAAGTAGTTTAAAACTGATTTACATTCTAAATATGGTATCATGCTTATATTTGGGTAGCATCAATGAAAAATGAGGACCCTATAGTAGCAATTATGAAGTACTTTATTAGCCAGTAGGTCCCAAAGTTATATGAAATAGGAATATTCCTTTTGTAACAAAAATTGTTTACTATTTTGAATTAGGATATTCTTTGCATAGATGTGCAATTTATTAGAGAACATTATCTATATGTTATAGGATTAGAAAGATCATTTGTTCTAGAGCGTAATAGAAATGATAGTTGTTCTAAACACATGTTCAAATGTAACTTGATATCATTGACCGACATGCTTCCTTGAATATTATTAAAGAAGCATTATAAATTATAAAAAGATGAGAAAGATCTTATAACCAAATTAATTTATAAACTTTGAGCAGTTAATATAAGCAAGGAATTTTGCAAAGATT
This sequence comes from Torreya grandis, assembly GCA_037957365.1. Taxonomy (NCBI): domain Eukaryota; kingdom Viridiplantae; phylum Streptophyta; class Pinopsida; order Cupressales; family Taxaceae; genus Torreya; species Torreya grandis. Next base: position 623,445 of record JARHVA010003964.1, read on the forward strand.
GTCTAGTATTTGCTTATATGAAGTGTTATATGGTTTCTCTCTCGATTGTCTTATTTCACTTTATAATTTGAATGGTTCTTATGAATTATTGGTGTGTACATTGATTAAAAAGTTGTTAAATCATGTTAATGCTAGGTTAATTGAAGGTTCCTTAGTTTGCTTCATTTTATTTTCTCTACATTTACAGATGTGCATTAACTATTTACTTATATGAGTGAATCTTTGAAGTAAGATTGGTTCTAATTTACATTATTTCTCATAGTCCTTAGAAGTCTACTTGATTCATGATGTGATTTGGGATTAAGTTTCATGTTACACATTGGTTAAGTATATATCTAGATGAAAGTTTAACTTTGTCATAATGTCTAAAACAAGATAAACACCATCTTTCTTTCTACCATACCCTTCCTTTTGATTATTTTTTAACATGATCACCTTAGTTTAATGGTAATTGTGAATATCCATCTTACATCAGTTCTTGATCATAATTCATCATCCTTATCTTAGCATACTACATATTTTACATAGTTCTGTTATTTGGCTAAGGTGGCTCCCAACCACCACTTAATATAAATATTATGAAATAGTCACATGTTCTACCTCTATTTCACTAATAGATAACAAGATTAGCACAACCTGTAACTCATACACTAAATTCCTTAAATTCTAAAATGATAAGTGTTTCTAAACACTATGGGAACCTATGGTACACATTTAGGCATCAACATCCATTAGTATCCCATTCTCAATATTTTATGAGCTATTGCATTACCTGAGGGATGTATGTTACCTATATTTTGGTCTAAATTATCTAGGATGTCCATGGATTCATTTTTTAGAACACACCTCAAGTAGTTGCCTTCATAAAATTTTATGTATAAAAATCCCTTTTTAATCATATAATGGGATGATTTGAGTCTAAAGGCTCACCTCTGCCCTCTATTTATCTCAAGGGAGCATGTACATATGAGTAAATAGTGGATGGTGTGGGTATACCATTCACCACTATCCACCTGAGTCTTTATGATTTATTCAATTTAAATATGGGGATTGGTCTTAGTCATGATTTGTATGATCCTCTAGCCTCAAACCATCTTGGTTGATCTGACTTCAAGATCAAACTCATATTTTTTCATCTATTTACCTCTCTTTTTTACCAATTCATTTTTTCCATATGTGAACTTCACAATTGGGTCTAGAATAATGGCATGTGTCTTGTTCCTAAGAATGTAATGCCTGAACTTCTTTACTACTCTGATATATATATCTCACTAAATACTTTAAATCTACATCTTTTAGGTTAATGCTCATCCATCTACTTTTTACATTAATACAACTTTTATAGTGTGCTCTAAAGCAAATGAATAAAGGAACAAGTCTTTGGTGAAGTCCTAGCTAATCGAAACTAGAACCTGAGTAGTGGAAGTTTTGATATATTAGAAATATTTCTTTTCTTCTATTTTCCACTATATTTAAGTTCCTTGTTTCAACATGGCATTTAGTGGTTTGACAATATCTATAAATTGAGAAATAAATTTCCTCAAGAAATCTATCTTGGAAAATAAATACCTCAACTCCTTTTTATTAGGAGGTGTTAGATTAGAAATGGCTTCAATTAATTTTGGGGCAATATAAATCCCATATTTAGTGATTATATGGCCTAATAGTTTTCCTTTGGTGACTTTAAAGATGCTATTTTCTAGATTTAGTGATACTCCATATCTTGTATACATATCAAATACTTTATGTATATGGTTAATGATCAACTCTATCTTTTGAAAACATCATTAAGTCATCCATATAAATGATGATACACTTGTCAAAAATTCCTTGAAAGGTAAAATCCATATCTCACTAGAAGGTTGTACCTACATTAATTATTTGAAAAGGAATACTTTTATATGCAAAATTTCCCCACTTGGTTGTGAAGGAAGTCTTTATTCTATCTTTTGATTTAACTAGCACTTGATTATAGCTTGAGAATCCATCTAGGAAGGACATCATCTTCGATCCACTAACTATTTAAATTACCTCATCCAGTGAGGGAAAAACATAGTTATCCTTTTCTTATTCTCAATTCATATTTCTAAATTTATCATAAAGATTGATTTTTCCATTTTTATTCCTGATTGATATTAGGTTAGCCACATAGGTAGAATATCTGATTGGAAAAAAATCTTACCATATAATAAAATTATGTAATTCTATCTAGATGAGGGGTTACATGATGAGGTTTATTGGCCTATATCACTGAATTAAGGACTTATGTTTTATATTTAGTGGGATGGTATGTGTGATGACCCTAGGGTTAAATAACTTTGAGTCTTAATATGTCTCAAAAATCACATCTTAATATTCTATTAGTAGACCTTTTAACTTTTGTTTCTCATTTTTAGTGCAACTCAAACCAATGTTTATTGGAGATATTGGTCGCTAAGTAGATCTTCCTTGATAAAATCCAATTTATTTATTTTTGTTTTTCATATTATAGATACAAATAAAAATCTCACTCTAGTGAGACCATCATTAATGGAATGTGGTTTTATTTTAGTCATAAGACACCATCTTCTCCTAAATATTCCATATTCATGGGTTCAACATCATTTTAATATATTATCTGAGATTCAAAGGATCCAAAACTATTCATATATTATAAAATATGATGATCATCATCAAATACCTATAAGTATTCCACATTATTTGGGGTTCAGGGGCAAAAAACCAACTCTACATATAATTTATGCATCTTGGATTCTTGGAGTTGTGCCATATTGGTTGTTGAAGCTACTAATGAGTATGTAATTTAGATATTTGGAGTAGTCACTAATTAACAGGGGATAATAATACAATGAATAAAAATACAAATAAGAGATAAAAACATACAAACATTTTACCTCCCTTGTAAAAAATAGTGCCCGCTAGTTGTCATAGAAGATGTTCTTGCTTAATTTAACACATTAGAGACTTTGAGTAATGCATTCTCCATGTTGGCATCACTTATCTAAGGACACATTTGGATTTGCTTAGTTTGGCTTGGCTTGGTGTGAAGCTTGATATCAATTTTACATAATAACATTACTTTTATGGCTTATTAAAGGAATTTCTATAGAATAACTTTACACATAAAAGATTGGCTAAATAGAGTGAGGGCACTTATATTTCTAGGTCTCAAAACTAAATCTAAGGGTAGGTTTAGTTCCAAATTTAGTTGAGTTTAAAGTAACCTAGATTGAGTTAGGTTAACCTTAGGTTAGGTCAAATAAATCATGAAGGGTTGACAACTCATAGAATATATCTATGAGATTATGACTCACAGTTTCTTGAATTTTAAGAATTGGTAAGATATTTTATTAGCTCCCTTGAATTTGACTTCATGTTTATTGAAGAAGTCATTTTTTATATAATGTAATTCACTAATTTAAATTGGAATATTTAATTAATTAATATAATTTAGATTTTATTTTTAATTAATCTTGCTTACGATTTTTGGCTTTTGCAAATTATTATAAATGTTTTGCATTAATATATCAATAGGCTAAGAATGTCAATTTTATAGGTTGTAATTTGACTAAGGTTGAATGCAATCTAGGTTATTGGTGCATACATGGTAATACCCTAAATAAAAAATCCTCAACAAATTTATAGGTAATTAAATCCTATATGCAAACAAATTGGTGTACCATTTACTAGAAATTGATCTAAATCTTGATTTAAACATGGAAGTGGCCAAAAAATTGTTTTTATAGTTTTTCCTTGTTTCATAAAGTGTTTCAAGACATAGGCATAGTAATATATTTTAAAATAATACAAAATCTATTAATCTAAAAGGTTCATACCCCAAAGGGTGATTGATTAGCCATGGATTCCCTGTCGAGGGAATGGAAAATAAAATGGAGTCATCAAAAGTCACCTTTAAATGAATAAAATGACACGATCTAATCAAAAAAGAGGTGGAATTACTTATTTTCCCAAAGGCAATTATAATTAGTAATGGTGGTTGAGACACTGATTTACCCAAAGGCAGTTATAATCACTAATAAAAGGTAGAACATTGATTTGCCCAAAGGTGATTATAATTAGTAATGAAAGGTGGAACACTAATTTATCCAAATGTAGTTATAATCATTAATGTAAGGTCAAACATTGATTTTCACAAAGGTGGTTATAATTAATAGCATAGGCATTTTCCCTTATAGGGTGGATGTGTAAAAAAATAATTATTCACTCAAAGGATGTTATAATCATACGCATGTTTAAATTTCATGACTTAAAATGATTTTTCCATAAAAATTAAAAATATATTATTGATCGATTGAAAAATAATTCTTCATATCTAATCAAATTAGCAAAGGTGTTCTATGTGATAAACCCATAAAATAGATTGACAATAAGTTGGAAAAGAATATTAACATGTTTCTAAACTAAGTGTGAGTACAAAGATGCTTGTTCAATCTAACATGTGATATAGGTAGAAAAATAATGTTGTTAAATAGGTCTTCAAAGAGGCCCAATAAGATGCCGTGGTTATAAAGTGGTTGAAAAATAAGTCATGTAAGATCAAATGACATGCAAAATGGATAATGAAGGTGCAAAATACACTTCCTATATTATGTGGAAGGAAATTTAGGCACTATGGGGTAAAATTCAAAATTTTAGGGTATATATTCACCCTATGGGGTGAAAAACTAAGTCATTTTAACTTTAACCCCTTTGAAATTTGAGCTTTGATTTTGTGTGTGAGCTAGCTGAGAGAAATAACACATGGAGGAGAATGATGGTGCATCACTAACCAAGTGAGCAAGGGAGAAAATTGACCTTCACATGATGGGCCACTAGTATGAATCATCAAATTCATCATTAATTTCATTTATTGCTCATTAATTTATAGATTTAGGTCAAAAATTGGTAAAGTCACCATTTACATTTTAGGAAAAATAATGGATTTGCTAGGGAAATCAATGACTTCATATGAAGTCATCATTCTTTAAAATGGGGATTTCTCCAAAAAACCATGGAAATCACTAAATCAGTGATTTTAACCATTTTTAGGTAGAGTCACCATTTTCATGGAAAATAAAAATGGTGATTTCACCCAAAAAAGTATCAAAAATGCCAAAATGGTGACTTTGTCATTTGGTAAAATGATGACTTTACCTTGTAAGGCAAAATAACTGGCTTATAAGACCTAACAAGGGTCCAAACTCTATAAGAGAGGGAAAAATAATCTTGGTAGGGTAGACATAGGCTCAGATAATAACATAGATATAGGCTGACACCAATCTATATTTTATTACAAGAGTGACTACTAGTCTTAGTAGCATGGGAGTGACATTACCACTACTTATATACACCATAATTTTGGATGGTGGATATGAATGGATTTATATAGGCTCTAAATTTGTATGATGTGGTGTGTATGTTTTCTATTTGCATGAATTGAGCTTATCTGAGTGCATTGGTAGAGCACAACATAGTGAAATGTCTACTTTGCATCTACCCACTAGAGAGGCTACCATAACTCTTCAGGATACCCATTATATCCTCAAGCTTCCAATGAGAGTACATAGGCTTTTCTAGATTGATCTAGAATAGAGGCAATCTATGCTAGATGACTTGGTTAGCTAATCTAGATATATAATCTAATGACCTCCCTAGAGATCCCACACCACCAAAACTAATTGATAGGGAGGTTATGGTATTGATGAATATTATTAGTAACATCTTGTTGCCTAAAAGATAAGTATATATTTCCATATGGACCTTAGAGGTGTGATACAAAGCATGATAGAAGAGGCTACATGATTTGCATAAAGGCCAATTGTGTTGGTACACCTATATAAGGATCTTTATATGGTGGAATATAGAGGAGGTGTCAAGATCAGGGAATCCACTTTACTAATGATCTAGGGCTAGGAACACATATTAATCAAGTGACTCATGGGTAAAATATGGGTTTGGAACCTAGAGGAGCCATTGGGATATGGTTAGGCATAGAATAGGGAAGGATGGTGAGGGCACTTAGGAGAGATATATTTCTATCACTGTATATTTGATGAGCTCACCCCAATTTTTTTTATCTAGAGATCATACCTTTTATATTAATTGTATTGGTTCAAGGATGTTTGGTATACATCTTACATGACATCCAAATGTTTTCTCATAGGTAGTTAGTAAAAAATCATAGATAAGTATCAGCTTAATAGGGTAATTTGATAGTTTGACATGACATAGGATATGTTATATGGCCTAGGTGGTTCACACATATAATGAGAGAGATAAACTATGACACCCCAATCATCCAGAGGCATATAGTTACTTCTATCTATTTGAGTGTTTCATAGATAAAATGTGCTTATGTAGGGGTTGATAGATGTAGGGTTTACACCTAATGCCCTTTAAGGCTTATTGTCCTAGGTCATATAGGTGGGGAAATGCCTATAAATATAGATGATGTTGAGGCTAACACATCCAATAGGGTTAGTGATAGTGGTAGTATATAGCATAGAAGTGTAGGTGATGAGGATGATGATGGTGATGGTTTTAGTAGATGGGATGAAGGATTAGATGGAAGAGGGGATTGTTAACTCAACAAACTATACCCTTATGATATGATTGTTCAGACCTCTCCAAGTTTGGGGTAACATGGGATTAGTCAAAGGATATAAGTGACCTTTATGTAGACTAAACATCTAGGTTTATATGGATAACTCCCTTGATATATCTATTTAGGATCATTACCTATGCTACTAACTTGTTGGGGTGAAAAGGGAGAGATAAAGATGAAAGAAACATTACCTAATGATGTGATGCACCAAAATAATTAGGTCTTCCAATTTTTTACCATACACTTATAGAATGAATCAAAACTGATCAGACCACTAAAATTCAATTGAATCTCCCCTCACATTGGTGTTTCAACATGAAATTCTTAAGAGATGCATGAAATATGATAGATAATCAAAACATGAACTAAATCAACACTAATGGTATGTATTCATCTCTTATTGATTACATAACTAGCCATGACACTTCATGTGACCTATAAAGTATATTATTCCTAGAAGAAGGTAAGAGTGAGATGATAAAAATAAAGGGAGTCACAATGCTACCACCATCACTCATGAACCATCAAAAGTATACACTAAGAATAAGCATAAATAAGGATGAATAAAATTATCATTTATTCAAAAGTTATAAAATAAGTTTTTAGTAGGGTAGGTATTTGGAATAATCCACCAAAGATTAAATTCCTATTGGCCAATTTCGGCCTACATACAAAACTATGCCTAGATGGGTCAATATTCTGGAAGTCCTAGAGTAGAGTGATATGCTGAGCAAAGTTCCTATTGATTGAATGATCAAACTTCTAGGAAGTAGGTCTAAAATTTTAAGAGAAAGGATTAAATAGGTTCTAATGGTATTCATGAAATTAAAGGAGCATGAATTAGGTCTTACATAAAGTCTCAAAGGTTCATATAAAAATTTAAGGGAGAAAGATGACTAGCCCAAGCCTAGAAGATCCAAACTATCATATCACGTCATACAATAAGGAACATGTTAGTATAGTTATACATTTATTAAGCATACTTGGGAGGCTTATCAAAGTTTAAGGATCACCTAGAAATGATGTTTTTCATTACTTTAATTTTCCCTATAAATTTGGTATCTTGATGAGTCATATACCTCAATATATAATCCTTAAAAGTTGAATTAAAAGAGTGAGACATGCCTAGGGACATCACATAAAATCTAGAATAAATATTTGTTTGAATTAAAAAGCTTAAAAGGATCCAAGGAATAAACATATAGCTAACAAGTGTCATAATTTTTCTTTATTAGATCATAGATCAATGACACATGGATAATATCACAAGTCAATAGGACTAAATATATATATGGTGCACATTAAATCATGCAATCAAAGATCAATGGTGAGCAAAAGGTCAACATGTCATAAAATCTTAAGGATAAATGTAAAGATGAAAAGTGTCATAATCATGGTGAATCAAAGGATCAATGGTGCAAGTGAGGTCAAGAATTCAATTATCTTACATTGAATGTGAGGATGCCACATGATGTAAAAATGGTGGCAGGATAAATGTTGGCTACAAAATCCATAAAAAACATGTGGAGATAACAAGTGTCACAATCTAGAAACCCAAATCAAGATCAATGGCTGATGATGAAATTCAAATATATGAGACTTAAAATAGATATTGAATATGATCCAGGTAAATCTAGAATAAGTATTTCAAAGGGGCTACCATTAAAGCTCAGTCAGGACCCTTAATTAAAGATTTATAACATACAAGGTCCATTTTCTAGGGTTGTAACACTTTTTCATAAATTTTATCATTGTTATATAAAGAATATCTATGGATATAATGATTTATCATCTTCTACAAGGTTTAAGGGCATACTATGTTTATTTAAACCTAATATAGTCAAATAATGAGGGCATATAACTTGATAGGCTTTTCACTGATATGACAACTATTGGAAAACCAATAAATGGGATTGGTTTTCATCTATAGAAAGACCTATGATCAAAATTAAAATAGGGGTAGATGTGTAATTATGGAGGAGTGTCTCATCCATTGACATAGTCATATCCTTATCAAATAGGTACCTGTAATCACTCAAAATAGACATATTCATGGTTTTACCAGGTCTGAATATATGAGGATTTTGTCCTTATATTAAATCCAAGTATAATATGGCGTAGAGTTCCAAGAAAGAGATTTGGGGATTGGAGAGTTTATTTGAATTATTTAATGATTTTTAGGGGCTTTAAAGATTTCTCCTTCCTGATGTATCATGACTTAACATTTCAAACAAATTCTTATCTTTTAGTTTACTTCTTGACCAATGAGAGGGATTGAAGAATATTGAGTCAAATGAAATTAAATTTTCTAATAAGGGATTAATCCTAATTGGATTAACATGTGGTTGAAAATTCATTGAAAGGTAGTGGTAGTTCATTTATTATTTGTCTAATAACATGTTCCCTCTCTCTCTCTCTTCCCATTCTCTTATATCTCCTATTTTGTCCCTCACTGTATCTCTCTCATATTTTTGACTCTCACAAGGACTCTTTGATTTTGAAGAGAAAGAGAATCTCATTTTGATAAGGCTAGACCCTATAAAAGTTATGTGAAAGACCTCTTAAATAAATAAAGAATTTATTTACCTATCTTTTACCTCTGAATTGTGTTTAGTAAGCTTGTGCATGATGGCATTGTGAAGGATAATATTACATGTCTATTGTCCTTCTTTCTTTCCTATTTTAAGATGTTTTCAAGTTAGTTATAGGTTTGGACTTATGTTATTTATACCATTAATGTAATCTCGGTGTGAGTCTCATAATTCTTCCTTATTTCATTCATTTTTTGGTGAACCTAGTTCATAAAATGTTTATACATATTAACTAGATTGTGAGATTATGTGAGCCAACATTGTCTTATGCTTCATCAGTGCATATTTAATTATTATGTGAGTTTTCATTCTAATTTTCTGTATCACCTTTTATCTACCTTAGTAACCCTATTCCACTTTTCTAACCCTTTTCCAATAATATTTATTAGTCTAGGTGATCCATCAAGAGGAAGTCAACCTTCTCTAGAGGTTCAACCTCACCATAAGAGACCCACATCCTAAGGTTGTTCTCATTATGTAAATTAGTTGGGGAGAGCCTATAGAACCCTCTCTAAGGGTGAAAACTAATGTTATAATAGTTTATAGTGATCCCAATGGGACACACATTCAAATAAGATTGATCAAGTTTGATGATGGTTTGATCAAATTTCAATAGTTATAGCTTTCATGCAATAGTATTTGGTGATTCCTAAAGCAACACTCAAAATTGTGGTGGAGAGTAGTAGCTATCTTTTATGCCAAAGGTGACTATAAGATTAGCTTCTAGAGGTATTCCTTTTGAATTTGTTGAATTACCTTTGAACTCAATAAAGAGGTTAAGATTTGATAATACACATCCATATCAAGGAATATTTCCTCATAAACCAATTTCAAAACCTACCTCTATAATAAGATCTTCATTAGCCCCTTTCACTTCCATAGTAGCCCCTAGATCTTTCCCTTTTATGGCTTTCAATGGCCAGAGTCCTTTAGACCTATATAAGTATGATCTTATTCTAGTATCAAATCTTACAAATTCCCCCTATTTAATAGTAGACCAATATACAACTCCTTCTAAACATCTCAGGGATATAGCTAACTTATGAAATATTCATGATATATCTAAAGAAAATGTAGCTATTAGGTTATTAGCCATCTAATTCAAGGGTAAAGCTTTGGAATGGTATATAAACCTTAATTATAACTCCATCATGTCATGGGATCAATTAAGAGATGAATTATGTAATATAAGTGACCATTTGTCACATACAAATCAACTAACCATAATTAAAAGGGCTCTGAACGAGGTCATGCAACACTTCAATATAAGGTTTCAAAATACATGGGATATAATTTTAATCTCTATTAGGCCTAATCCTAAATTTTATTTCCTTTACTACTTGAAATACCTCAATAATGACATTATAATAATGATCTAGTCTATGGGAGGAAACACACTATGAAATGCTTATGAGGTGGTAATCAAAGCAAAAAATTGTCTAGTACAAGCTACCAAACTTACAACTAGACTACCAATGCCTTTGTTTCCTAAGATTCAACCACGTTTGATTTCCATTCCTCCCCTTAATATCATTCCTCTTAGGACAACACTTTATACCATACCTACACCAAAGTAAGAAAAGGCTTCCACTAGTCAATCCAGTGACTCCTAAGAAAATAATAATATCCAATATCTTAAGAGCATGTTTCAATACTTTGGAAATGAATTAGTCAATGTGAATAGGTATAAAAACCAATTCAATAGACATTATCAAAATATATACCATCCTCAATAATAGTCTTATCAAGCAAATAGGTGACCCTACAAAGGAAATTTCCAAGGACAAGGCCAATAATAAAGTCAAGGATAGGGGTAGCCTAGTTATGTGGGGAAAAATAGTTATAACCCAAATGCTACAAGAAATTCAAACACTTTGTTCTATAATCAAAACAAAATTACTCAAGAATTTGAAGGTACCATGCCTTGGAATTAGTCTTTTGGTTAGTCCATTATCCCAAACACTAAGTTCAATTAGGCTTACAATGAACAATGGCATCAAGGTGCTAGCTATGGATATAATAAAGATCTTATGTATTAGAACATAGAAGTACCCATGATTAAAAAAATAGAAGAGACTCAACAAGTCAAAGGACATAATTAGGGACCAAACTAGTTGGATTCTATAATGCTTAATTATAATCAAGAAAAATGCTATACATCTAATCAGCAGGCTAGTTATAGTCAAACATACATTCCAATGGAAGCTAATACAATATTCAAAAAAAGGAATATGATGGAAATTAGGAAGCAATAAAATAGCTTAATACAATTAATCCTTTACTATCAAAGCTAAAGGATCCTAAAACTGGTCCAAAGGTTCAAATTACCCCAAAGAATCAAAATCAAGGGAATGCCTTTGTACCAAAAAACTCATAAGTTCAAAGTATAATTGTTATTCCTAGAGAAAAAACAAAATTTGGTAGTTTACACATCCACATTGTTGAACAAATGAAAATTTATAATGTGAGTGTGCTAATGTGGGACATGATTTCTATACGTGATCAAGTGGATATCCTTCAAGAAGGTTTAGCAAAGATCAATGTTTCAAACAAGCCACCAAGTAAATAAAATGTTATCCTCACCAGTACAACCAAAGGACCTAATGAAGGGAAATTAAACAAGGTGAACAAGCCTCCTCCCTTCTAAATTTATGTAATCATTGGTGACTCCTTAATACATAACTGCATGGTATATAGTGGAGTAAGCACTATAGTGATGCCAAAATTCATAGCAGATCATCTTGGATTGAAGTAAGAAACCCAATCTAAAGGAGTTTTTAACTTGATGGGTCTTCCACCAAACCATTTGGTATTATCAAAGGATTTAAATTGACCTTGCATGTTGGTCCTAGTGTTTTAGTGGCTCAAGATGTGTTGATTCTAGATGTACCTCCTCATTTTTCTCTATGTTTATCTAGAGATTTCATAGTAAAAATTGGGGATTATCTAGTAGCATATTGTTCCTACATGTCATATAGGACAAGGTATGAGACCAAGGTATCCATTAAAGCTGAACCTCTTACAAAATTTCACATATAAAATTATGGGCCAAATAGCTCAAACATCAATTACACCATCTTAGATGAAGATGATCACCTTGTTGGTCAAAAATTAAATACTCATCTTGAGGAGATGCCTGATATGTTCTTGGATGCATTATGGAATGACAATCAGTTAATTAAACCTTTTCAAGGTGTTGAAAAAAGGGACATCAATGTCTATTTCTTTTAAAAGGAAATTAAATCCATGCCATCCCTCACTAGGCCACAGAAAGATACTAATGGTCTATGGAAATTTCTCTTTGATGGCTCAAGGGGTAAACATGGAGTAGCTGTAGGTGATATGATATTATCTCCCTCAATAGATAAGTATTTTTCTTCTTACAGGTTACAATTTAGTTTCTCTTATAATGTAGTTGAATATGAGGTGTTTATCCATGGTCTTCAATGGGCTAGTAAAAGAGGAATCAAGTAGTTGTAAGTATATGGGGATAGTGAGCTGATAATGCATCAAGTTAGAGGCCAAAATGTCATAAAAGACCCATTGATGAAATTCTATAAGCATAAAGTATGGGATATTGTTAAGGACTTTGAGGCCTTTAACATCTAATTAGTTCCAAGGAACCAATTAGAATGTTGACATGTTGGCAGTTGTGGGAGTTCAATTTGACCTCCCAAATGAATTAGAAAATTCTAAGGTGCAACCACTTGTTAGAGTGGTAGTAAGACCATCATTGCTAGGAAATGAAGCTCATTCATAGGTTTTTGACAAAAATAAACAAATTACTTATTTCTTACAGTAGGAAGAAATTTTTTCCTCAATAAACTAAGATAAGTTTATACATTAGTATGAGGATTAAATTATTCAGCTGAGGTCTAACAAGCTTCCTAAAAGACTGGTCACCTTGGAAAGTTTTTTCCATGAGGGGGACCATATGATAAAGGATAAATTAGTGATGTCAATTGATGAGGATAACTATGAAAATGTCTTAATCATCAAGGATAAACTCCTCAAGCTTTGAAAGGCAAGAAATAGGGATGAAAAACATAATTTCATTAATATTTGTAAAGAATATATAGACATCTTTTCTTGGGAATACAATGACCTGAGAGGCTTTGATCCCAACCTAGCCAAACACATTATAGAATTAGATCTTAATGTCAAGCCTGTAAAGAAGAAACAAAGGTCTATCAACCCCAAAATTTAATAACTTATTAGGAAAGAATTGACTAAATTTATTAAATCTAATATCATCTTTCCCATCAAGCACTCCTCATGGGTAGCTAACCTAGTACCTATAAGGAAAAAGAATGGGGAGATTAGATTGTGTGTTGACTTTAGGGATATAAATAGGGTATCATTGAAATATAATTATCCCTTACCATCGATGGAACAAGTCCTTCAAATAGTTGTTGGCTCAAAAAATTTCTCCCTTTTGGATGAGTACTCAGGGTATAACCAGGTACAGGTAAGAGAAGAAAATTAATATAATACTACCTTTACCATAAAGTGAGACACATATGATTATCAAAATATGCCTTTTTCCTTGTCAAATACTGGGGTAACCTTTCAAAGATCAATGTAAATTTCTTTCTAAGGATTGATAAATCAAATGGTGTTTGTCTACTTGGATGACATCTTAGTTTTCTCCAAGAGGGCTAGTGAGTACTTAGATCATCTAAGATTGATCTTTGAAAGATGTAGTGAGTATGAGATCTATTTAAATCATAATAAATGTGTATCTTCCAGTCATGAAGGCAAACTTTTGTAGCATATTGTCTCAAAATAGGGATTGACCATTAATCCTAATAGAATAAGTGTCATCTTGGCATTATCTTCACCCAAACACAAGAAAGGACTCCAAAACTTCCTTGGGAAAATAAACTTTGTAAGGAAGTTTATTATACCAAGTTTTGTAGACTTGGTTAAACCCATCACTACCATGATGAGGAAGAACCAAGTGTTTTCTTGGTCAAACAAAGGTAAATCAACATTTGGGGCTATCAAGAAAGCCATTACCAAAGCACCCTCACTCATAAATCTTGATTTCTCAAAGGATTTCATATTATACACCTTTTCCAACATTGAAAATGTATCAACTATGTTGATGTGAAATAATGGTGAAGGACTTGAGTATCCAATTACATTTTTCAATCAATGGCTTGAGGCATAAGAAGTAAGGTACACTTTTGTAGAAAATTATGTTCTTATAGCCTTAATAAGCCTCAAAAAGTTTAAACCATTGCTCTCAAATAGTAATATTCATCTTATGGTGTCTCATTCTAGAGTAAAGGATTTCCTTCTCAACAAAGACTTGCATGAGAAGAGAGATGGATAGATTACCAAGGTCATGGAGTATGATTTGGAGATCAAGGTCACTAAGCTAGTCAAAGGAAAAGGCTTATATGAGAACATTTTTTATAACATCTATGAAGATCAAGAAGCTGTTTTGGTAACACAAGACAATTCACAAACAAATCCATCTCCACCTCACACTAGATGGTTCCTGGATATGATGCATTTCTTGGTAATAGGTGAGTGCCCTCAATAAATGGCTAGGGAAAAGAGAAGGTATTTTAAAATTTAGTTCATACTTATGCATTAGCTGATGGGGTCCAATTTAGATGAGACCTCAATAGAGTGATATTTATGTACATTAATGATAATCAAGTGATAAATCTCTTGGATTAATTCCATGATGGACCTATAGGAGTCCATTTTTCTCTAAGAACCATGATAGAAAAAATAATGAGAGTTGGTTATTACTAGCCTAGCCTCTTCAAATATGTCTATGCATGGGTGAGAAAATGTCAAAAATGTGTTCTATTTACAAGAAATCAAAGATTGAAATCACTTCCTATCAACCCACTTTAGGTGGAACAACCCTTCATGAAGTGGGGTCTATACTTCATAAGGATGATCAATCCACATTTTAGTGGAGGACAAAAATGGGTTCTCATTGCTACTGACTACTTCACTAGGTGGGTGGAAGTAATTTCCCTTAAATAATCTAATGAAACATAAGTGTTTGACTTTTATAATAGCATAGTGACTAGGTTTGGTGTACCATCCATAATAATTTTAGATAATGTTTTATTATTTTTTGACATGAAGATAAGTGAATGGGAACTTCAATTGGGCATATACCTTAGCACATCTATTGGATGGTGGAGTCTAATCTTATTTTAATGCCCAATTCTTGATAGGGGGTGTGGGTGGGGGGGGGATTAATGCCCCCCACTAGGCTCACCATGGGGGCATTATGTTTGTAGATCTAATGGTATAAATTATTTTTGTGCATTTACTCCATATATGTAACCCTCATTTGATATGAGGGCATTGTAATTATGGTGGCATTTTGTATGTGAGAGAAGAGGATATTGCAGTGGTTGTATTCCAAAATTTTCCCTTCATTTGTTGGACTAAAGAATAATAAGGATTAGCTATCTCTATGTGGATGTAGCCCATATTGGGTGAACCATGTTAAATTTATGTCTCTATTATGTTGTGTTATCTTCATTCTATTTTCATCTTTAATTCATTAATATTACTATGTATTCTATATTCCTAACAACACCCTCAAATTACTACCCCCAAGGTAATGGACTAGTAGATTCCACAAACAAAAACTTGATAAGGATTATCAAGAGGACTATGGAGGAGAATCAGAGAGTGTGGCATATAAAGCTAAGGATAGCCTTATGGGTTGATTAAGCGAATCTCAAAGTTTCCATTGGAAATTCACCATTTGTCTTGGTATATGGGAGGGAAGCCAAATTGCCCATTTCTCTTGACCTACGTACCTTAGAGTTATCTCATTAGATTGAGTTGATGGAGAGTGAACCTATGAGTGTAATGATAGTAGAGATCATGGAGCTTGAATAAATTAAGGACCTTGTAATGAAGACACTAGAGTCATATCAAGATTAGGTCAAAAAAGCCTTTGATAGGAGATCCATAAAAAGGGACTTCAAAGAAGGGGATCTAGTATTCAAATGGGATTCAAATAATGCCAATCCAAGTAACCATACAATTATTGACATCTTATGGAGTGTTCCTTATTTAATTAATGGATGCAAACAACATAATGATTTTAGCTTGCTCATCTAGATGGAGAGGTATTACCCATCCTAGTCAATGGCATTCATTTAAAGCCTTTTTATTAAAGGATTTTATAGCCATTGTATAATATTGTATATATTAGAGTAGATTTCATGTTTTCTTATAATTTCCTTATGCACATTTTCTTTTAGTTATGTGTTTTGCTTCCATAAGTTCTTTGGGCACAATGTTGATTTTGTTTCTTTTACCATTTTGCTTCAAGATGAGTTTTCTAGAAAGGGATAGCCTTGCATCATTTTCATGATCAACTAAGAAGGAAATATTTAAGACTCCATGCCCAATAAATAGTTTAAGGCTATTGGTCTTTTTCATAGTAGGCATGTAATCTTAGGATGCCACTATAAATGATGGCCAATTTTGGCCTACATATAAAACTTTTCCTAGAAGGATTAATATTCTAGAAGTCCTAGAGTAGAGTGATAAGCTAAGTAGATTTCCTATTGAATTAATGATCAAATGGCTAGGAGGTAGATCTAAAATTGTAAGAGAAAGGATTCAGTAGGTTCTCATGGTGTTCTTGAAATTAAAGGAGCATGAAGTAGGTCTTGCACAAAGTCTGAAATTTTCATCAACAAATTGAAGGGAGAAAGATGATTAGCACAAGCCTATAAGAGCTAGACTATCATAACACATCATATAGGAAAGAATAGGATAGTCTTGTTATACATTTATTAGGCTTACTTGGGAGGCTTATCAAAGTCTAAGGATCACATGGAAATGATGTTTTCATGCCTTGAATGTTCCCTATAGATTTGGTATCTTGATGAGTTTTGTTTACCTCAAGATATAAGCCTTCAAATTTGAACTAGCAAAATAAGACCTGCCTATGGATGTAAAATAAAATCTATGGAAAATAACCATTTTAATTTTAAAGCTTTAAATGATCCTAGGAATAAACATAGAGCCAACAAGTGTCAAAATATTACATGGTTAGATCATAGATCAATGTTATGTAGATAATATCTCAAGTCAATGGGCCCAAATAGATCTATAATGCATGTTTAATCATGAAATCAAAGATAGACAATAAGTAAAAGGTCAATAGGTTAGAGAATCTTGAGGATAAACATGAAAGTGATAAGTGTCATAATAATAGTGAATAAAAAGATCAATGGTGTGTGTTTAATCAAGTAGATGGAAGATTGATGGCATGCATTCAATTGTAGGTAAGATCAATGGTGTGAGAAAGCTCAAGAATTAAATGATATTAGATTGAATGTGAGGATACTACTTGACATAAAAATGGTGGCTGGACAAAGGATGACTACAAAATCCATATAAAACATGTGGATAAGACAAGTGTCATAATCTAGAAACCTAGATCAGGATCAATGGTTGATGACAAAAATCAAATCTAGGAGACTTCAAGTGGAGATTTAATACAATATAGGTAAAGCCAAAAATAGGTATCTCAAATGATTCACCATTAAAGCTTAGTTAGGACCTTTATTCAAAGATTTAGAACATATAATGTCTATTTTCTATGGTTGTGACATTATTTCACAATTTTGATAATTGTTTTTTAAATAAGATTTATGCATATAATGAGTTCTCAGCTTCTACAAGGTTTAGGGAAAAAATAGGTATATTTAAACCTAATATAGTTCAAGAATGAGGTCATGTATCCTGATAGGCTTTTCATTGATATGATGACTATTGGAAGACCAATAAATGGGATTGGTTTTCATCTATAGTAAGACCTATACTTAGAATTGAAGTGGGGGAAAATGTGTGATTATGGATTGTCTCATCCTTTGACATAGTCATATACTCAATAAATAGGTACCTACAATTGCTCAAAATAGACATAGTCATGGCTCTATCAGGTCTAAAGATATGGGGATTTTTTTACTTATATTTAATCTAGGTGGAAGATGGCATAGAGTTCCAAAAAGGAGATTTGGGGACTGGAGAGTGTAGTTAGACCATTCAATGATTTTCAGGGGCTTTAAAGATTTTTGCTTCCTAATCGATCATGAATCAACATTCTAAACAAAAATGTGTCTTTTAGTGTGTTTTTTGACCAATAAGAGGGCTTGAAGATTATTGAGACAAATGAAAGTTACTGATAATAAATTATTAGTCTTGATTAGATCAATATGTGATTGAGCATTCATTGAAAGGTGGTGGTAGCTAGTTTATTTTTTGGTTTATAATGTGATCCCTATTTCTCTCTTCTAGTTCTCTTACATCTCCTATTTTTTCCCTCATTGTATCTCTCTCAGATTTTTGACTCTCACAAGGACTCTCTAATTTTGAAGAGCAAGAGACTTTCATTTTGATAAGGCTAGACCCTATAAAAATTTGTGTGAAAGACATATGGAAGCAATAAAGACTTTATTTACCTATCTCTTTCCTTTGAATTATGTTTAGTGAACCTGTGCATGATGACATTGTGAAATATAATCTTCAATGTCCATTTTCCTTATTTATTTATTTATTATTTTAGGTGTTTTCAAATTAGTTATAGGTCTGGACTTGTGTTCTTTCTTCCATTAAAGTAAGCTCGGTGTGAGTCTTAGAATTCTTCATTATTTTATTCATTACTTGGTGAGCCTAGTTTATGAAATGATTATACATACTAACTAGATTATGAGATTGTGTGAGCCAACATTGTCTTATGATTCATCAATGTATATTTAATTCTTATGAGACTTCTCATTAAAATTTGGTGTATCACCTTTTAACTTCCTTAGTAACCCTATTCCCCCTTTCTAAATTTTTTCCAAGTAGATTCAATAGTCTATGTGATCCATTAAGATAAAGTTGGCCTTCTCTAGAGGTTCATCCTCACCATAAGAAACCCACATATTTATTTTGTTCCCATTGTGTAGCCTATTTGGGGAAAGCCTGAAGAACCCTCTCTAAGGGTGAAAACTAATTTTACAATAATTTTAAGCTAAAAGAGGGTAATTTTATAAAGTAAAAGTGAGGAGAAGATAATAGGTACATTGGCGATGGTCAAGGAACTTATTATTCATTATGAGGAAGTTATAATAAGGAAAGAAGAGTAAAAAATGTCTTCGTAACTCTCCAACATGCATCACTCCATCCATCATGGTCCCCAAGAGTGTGGTGTAGGAGAGACCTCACTACACTTCAATTCCTTATTGGCTCATTAGCTCCATTGAAACTATTTTATTGACTACTTAGGGAGGTTAAGTGACTTTCTTGTTCAACACTCTCTCTTTTATGGTTGAGGTTTTGCATGAGTTGGTGAAAATTACCTCAAGGTTTATCATGATGTGAAACTTCCATTTGAGGCCTGTCCATTACTTGATACATACAAATGATCATGAAAAGTGTGGATCATTATTAATGAGGTTATCATGATCCCATTGCACTGATCTCCATGTATAACACCTTCTTCTCACTCTCTTTAATCATGATAGAAGCTCCTTTACGTTGGCCATAAAGGTCTACTAGGCAACTAGGTCTAGTTACTTGACATTAATTCTTATTAAATGGTCATAATACCTCCATAGGAGATAATTTTGGATATTATATACATATTTAAGACATGATAAATGTTTGATTCTATGAACGTAAGATTTAAATTGACCTGCTCATATTATTCTTGACCTCTTGAGTGACCTTGTTGCTTCATTACAAGCACATCTAACATTGTCTTATTCATTTGACTTATAGGAGAAATATTAGGGGAAATTAAGTGGATTTTGGATTATTATAAGGTTTAATAACTCTCATATAAACCACTTCAATTATTTTCATTAGTCTATATGTTAAACCATCCTTTTTCTATTTAAAACCTTACAAAAGTATAGTTTTTAGGGAATCCATAGAGGTGACTATACATAAAAATTCTAGGTTGAGGGTCACATATGAATGGTTAATGGTATCTAGGTGTTTTAGAGGAAAATTTAATTATTTGAAATGTATATTCTTTAAATATTTCTTATTAAGATCTTAGGAAGGGTTTAAATAGGGTTTAATGTTGCTTAGTTTGTTAGTGATAATTCATAATAGTTGGAGCCTAAACCTAGGAACTAATGACTAGAATCTTATGTAGACAACCACCCTTAATTACCTTGATGATATTAGACCCCATACACATGTTTTTCTTAGTTCATAACTTTAGAAGATGACAAAAATCCAACTTTTAGGCCAATTTAAGATTTTGATAAGGCATATATTCTTGAGGAGGTGTGAGGGTGTTTGGTGTTAGATCCAAATGGCCTATATTGATTTTTTCTACCCTTTTTTACCCATTCTAATGGTTTCACATCTTGGTTAATTCTCCAAACTCTTTGCATACCTCCTTATCTCTTGTTTAGGGTTCTTGAGTCACTAAGCCATTTTAACCCTAGAGGCATAGTTTTTGCGGTTTCACTTAACTTTCTTGAGTCCAATAGCTATAGCTACCCTTGGAATAACATACTACACCTTCTATAATGTATTATAGCCTAAAAGTGCTTCCCAACTATAATTTGTCCTCCATGTTCATGTACAAGCCTATAAAGCCTACTTAGGTTTTTGGGGCATAATCTGCTTATTATGCTCTTCATTGTCTCATGACTACACCATGCTAATGAAGACTGAGAACTTATTGTATTCAACCTAATAGATCCTTTTTTTACTCTTTACTTATCATTCTATGCATGTTTCATCATATTACCTTCATCTTCCTCCAAGACCCTAACTGTAGGTGGTAATTTATGTGTCTTGACTATGTAAGGGGTGAGTCCTTTTTTGAAATCTTATTCAATACTCTCTTTGATGTTTTAGAATTATAGGATTCTCTTCATCTTCTCCATACCTCTAAATCTTATATAATCACCATAAAATTGATGTTTCCTTCAATTTTATTACCCAATAATATGTGTGTTTGACTAGTATCTTAACTGACTATAAGGAGGCTTTTAGGTGTTCATCTAGTATCTTGGATTGATTTTCCTTAGAATTAAAACCTATGACACCAACTTGTTTGATACCTGTAATAGTCTGTAACACTTGTTGGAGGTGTAGTCTTGTTATATATGGTTAATTAGATCGAGTATCAACTATGGTTAGAGAAGATAAGAATGATCAAACCTAGAATAGGTCTACTCAGACCTTATTCATCACTTATCACTGATAACTTTTTCTTCACACTCTCTCCACCTACCTTAATCACATATGTTCCAATCTCCATAAATAATCCATGGATATAAGAAATTATTTGGACTATGAGAGAGGTGAGTTTCCTCATGTAGCTTCTCTAAGCCTTTTGTATGTCTTTCACTAATTTTTGAGTTGGAATCTAATCATGTTGATTAAAACCCTTATTTTAGAGATGATGACTACAAATTTATACCCTTTTTCTATCTTTGTTGGCTTAAGAGAGTCACTTGAATTCATACTCTATATTTCATAGTCAAAAGCATAGTAGAGCCCAACTATAGGTGTCAAAGACTATGTTTCAACAAGAGAGAGAGAAGGTGAGAGTAGTCAAGATCTTGAATAGGTATCTATAGACCCTATTCATCACTTAACATTCACTCAATGGCTATTTATCTTCTATCCCTACTTTCATCCTTGTTAGTGTACCTAATGCTACCAATCTCCATTAAAAAGCTATGGATTTACATGCTTGAAATGGACTATGAGATTTAAAAATGGGATTTCCAATATAGTGTATGTGAATCTTGAGATGTAATTAACCTCTTGATAAAGTGATCTTGACCCTTACATAGTATCGTATAAGATGTAGAAGATCTAGGTTCTTGACCATTTATTTTCCTTGCCTTGCTTTTATAGGCTTGACTATCTAAGCCTACTCAAAATCTGATATAAGTTATCATTTTAGGAAGTCTTAGGGATCTAGAAGACTTAAAATATTATTTAGAGACCTTATAACTAAATTACATGCTTTGTAAACATCTTTATCACACCTTTATTGCGCCAAAAGCTAACACATTCTTTTGTAATAACTTGTAACCAACAAGGTCACTTCATGTATGAAGGGCATGTGGGACTTAAGGAGAGTTTTCTATGATTATAGGGTTGATTTTTCATCTAAGGGGGATCATCTGAAGTGAGTTAAGATAAAATTATCTTCATATGGTTCCATAATAGTTCTCTGACTCTTTTCAAGATGTACTCACCATTAGTTCATCCCTAAAACTAAGAATATGCTTTAAGAAGCTATAAATAATCAAATTAATGAAAATTCTCATGGAACTTAAACCTCATAGATACCTCATTATAAAATATCAAAGTATATTTTTAATATCAATATTATATAGGAAACAAAATAGCTCTTTGCCCACAATTGGAAGGTCATTGTCATATGGATAAACCTATAACTTTGAAGATAATAGATATTTTTATATAGAATGGGATAACACATGAAAGGAAATGATTAATATAAAGGTGGAAAAAAAATTTAGACCCCTGAAAGGCACAAGAAAACACTAATTCATAAAACCATTTCAAGAATGCACTAAAACCATTGTAAAGTTAACCCCTGCACAGATGAAGAAAATAACTCTCACTACTTAGATTCTCAAGCATTGTTCATGAAACATAGGACATGAATTTGAAGACTAATTAAAATAATGTAAAGTTAATTATATCCCCTTTTCCTTCAAAAAATATTATCTCACCATCTTCTCTTTATTATATAGACTAAGCAAAAACCTAAAAGGATTTTTTGAGGTGCCAAGGAACTCGATGGAGAAGGGGGTCATTTTTTGAATTTTTTTGAATTTAAACTCCATCCAAAGTATGTATCTAGGCCTGAGAGGCATAAAGGAATCCATATATTTTCTTGGACAATATATTACTCTAACATCCCTATATAGACTAGCTGAAAACCTCCATTTTCTACCATGAAAACTATTTAATCTGACTAAAAACTAATGGAGATGATATCTCAGGTGCATATAAAGATTGTAAATGATTAAATGGAAATTTAATGATGTTTCCATATCTACATTATATCTTACACTTTCCATATTATTTCAAAAAATTCTTTATAATTTTATCAAATAGACAATAAAATACTTTAGGAGTGGAATGTAACATTTGAAATGACTATGACCACCTCATTTATTGTGTTTGTATGGACCATGGGGCCATAACATGATATTAAAATATTTTAGGTGACCTAATTTGACCATTTATACTTCTTGAAACTCTTTATAAACTTGAAATATTGGTAAAAGGGTGACTAAACAAGACAAGGTCAAAACTATGTTTACCTTAATATTGTCAAAACAACCTTAAACCATGATAATAAGGATTGCATGCCCACTTTGAAGAACATAAAAAATCCAAGATGACCATCAATAAGTATATAACTCATGATAATAAAAGTTTCAACTAAATGGGTTTAACATTTTGATCTAAAGGGTTAAAATTAATCAACATCGTTGGTGACTCCTAGGGATTGACCTAGTTGCTAGTCAAGAAAAACCAAAATCTCATTCTTTGGGAAAAGACTCACTTACACTTGACTTATGATTGATAAGAGACCTTTTTTTAGTTTTAATACCTTTGAGAAAATGATAATAGTTGACTTCCCTCCCAAACACACAAAATAAAATACAATCCACCCAAATAAAGAATTAAATAGACCACACCACACTTGTGCTGATAAGCACTTATTGGAAAGAACATAGATTCAAAACTACTAAGAATAACTAACCTAAATAAGACTCCTTCATCCTATATCAAAGGGGAAGTTCCTATAGACTCTTTCTCCATGAGATAGGCAATGGTGTGGATCAAGTTTCTTTATGAGTGTGATTATTTATGGAGTTGTCTTCATGATTGCCAACTCATTTAACATATTCTCAGGTGTAATGGAAGTAGAAAATAAATCACCTATGAACACATATTCACTTGGTTTTTCAAATTTTGACTCATGTTGATCCTAATTACTCATGATCAATTGCAAAGAGATATTATGATATATAAATCTATCATGTTGGTCATCTTCTATCTCAATAGAATCTAAAATAACTAGTCATTCTTCTTGAAGCATTCTAGCAGGATCATTTTTCAGGACTCCATCTATCACTAAAACTCTAATTTTAAACTCCCCTCTAAGATATAGAGGTCCTTATTCAATCTCTAAACTAACCATCTTGATCTCTTGAATACCCTTAAATAGATGACTACCTAATTTAGGCTGACCAAGTGCTTCTTCTTCATGCTTATCAATCCTTACATATTATTTGTTTGTAAAAGAGTTATCTTCAACAACATTCTCAATATGACCAAGATGAGATGTAGACCTTAGGAGAGTTTCAAACTCATTACATACCTTCCAATATTTCTAGCATAGGTTTTCATCACCTTCATGCTTGACCTTGTGAAGTGGGACTGATTGGGATGCACCTTCATCATCTCCCTTAGGATCCATAGGAATATCAAGGATAAATAGGATCTCATGCATTCATGATGTATCTTGGGATCTACCTCTTCAAGTTCAAACACTTTCCTTCTAGCAGTCAGTTTAAGTTCATCTAAGATTTTAGATTATTTTATTTCTTCTAGATCATCTTATTATTCAAATAAGAAAATGGATATACCCCTTTCCTCACCAAAAGGGATCCCAATGAATATGTATTCACCAAAATCACTTGAATAACCTCACATATATCTACAATATCCTCTTAAATTTCTTCCCATAAGATAGGTTCCTTTTCAAGGAGGGAGATGGTGGGAGGGTGATGAATGGGTTCATGAGTTGGAGAGGGAGGATAAAATACAGTAAGTGGTAGTTTCTCAAGAATTGGTTTAGGGTTGGAAATAATATACTCCTTTAGGAACTCTTGAAGGGAAATTAAGTTGAGTTGGGAAATGGGAAATTTATCCTCTTCGGCAATCACATTACCTTTCTCATAGCCTTATTAGGGTCTTTCAATAGTTGCATACTAATTTTTAAAATTCTAAATTAGAATATCCCTCTTATATTGCATTATTTATTGGATATATCTCCAAGATTAATAAAAATTAGTTCTTAAGAAGAGGGGAATTGGGTTTGAGTGGTTTTAAATTTATCTTTAGTTTCAACATCTTGGTGTAGGCTTGACTCATATTCATTTCCCCATGACTTCACTACTTATTTCAAAATTGAAACCTTAGATTTAAGAGCTTCTTATATTTAATGTATTACAACTTGGGGAATGAATGAAGTCACCTTCTCTTGAGATTGAATTACTCTTGCTACTTCCATCAAATAAGATAAGTATTCATTTATAAGTTCAACTTCTCTAGCTAGGTGAGATTCAACTTTGAGTCTCATTTGATCAAAGATATCATTAGGGTGATTAAAAATGGAATGACCCTACTAAGTCTGATTTGAATCATGATGTTCATTACTCTCAAAAAAAACTTCTTCCCCTTTTTCATACTCTCTTGAATATAATTCCAAGAAATAAAGTTTTGAGGAACTTGTGAGGGACTCGAGGAGTTTTGGAACTCACTTATTTGGGTCCTTTGAGGACGGATGGGTTAATCATAGATGACTAATATGGAGTAAGGAAGGACACATGAGGCTGGTAATATTAGACATTCTACCCCTCATGGACCACTAGATTCTCTTCTATGCTTGAAATTAGACTAGCTACATCTAACATATCACTAGTTGGCCTTGACTGATTCTCTTTTATAATAGATTCCCATTATCTATTGATTTTTTACACTGAGTCTCTCAAATTTCTAAATCAGATGATTGGGAAACTCTTGACCATACCCCTTTTGTGTATAAATCCCAACCATATACTTATCCTAACTCAAAATAGTTTTCTTGAGTCTTAAAATAGACTAGTTTAGAATATGCCTATGTTGACTAGGAACACCATGACCTTGACAAGATTGGTTAGGAGGATATGTGGGATACTAAAGGAGATGATAGGCATCACAAGGAGGGTAAGGGTGATATTCTTGGTAGTAAAGAGGATCATAGGACTTATGTGATCCATCATGATGTTGATATGGGTTAATGTAATATTGGTAAGGCTCATGATGAGGTAGGTATAATTCACAATGTTACTAATAGGGAAGTGTAATATAAAGAGGTATCTCAGATACAGCCATTATACATCATGAGGTAATTGAATAGCAAAGTGAACTATAAAAAACAATATGTTATTATCCTTGGTTGGAGACCTTATGATGACCCTTGGTATGAGATACTAATTCCAAATCATGTACTAGGTTGCTTAAAGCTTATTGATATCATCAAATGTTACATGTGACTATTCCAATTTCTTGAATCCTAGTCCCATTGGGCATCCCAAAACTATTAATTCACTAAAAAATTGAAACTTGGATTATCATGAGTTTGTTAGTTTTTTTGATGGTCAGATTGGATTTTGGATGTTCTTAAAAGTGGTCATGTAACCCTTATTATCATGGTTTACGGTTGTTTTGACAATATTAAGGTAAATGTAGGTTTGACCTTGTCTTATTTAGTTACCCTTTTACAAATATTTCAATTTGATAAAGAGTGAAAATAGGTCTATGTGGTAAAATTGGGTCACCTAACATATGAAAATATCATGTAATGTACCCATGGTTTATACAAACATAATAAATGAGGTGGCCATAGTCATTTCAAACATTGCATTATACTCCCAAGGTGTTTTATTGTCCATTTTATAATATTCTAAAGGAGTTTTATTAAAAATATGACAAGTGTATAGTATAAGTGAGAGATGGACATACCATTACATGTCCATACAAGTATTTAAAAGCTTTAGAGTCACCTAACATATCATATATATTAATTTATAGTCAGATTAAATAATTTTCATGGTATAAAATAGAGGTTTTTTAGCTGGTCTATATAGGTCTATCAAAGCAAGATCTTGTCCAGGCACAAATATGGCTTTCATTATGCCTCATAGGCCTAGATCCATGATTTTTAGGGAGTTTCAAGTCAAAAAAATTCAAAATACAACCCCCTTGCTCCATAGAGCTCCTTGGCACCTCAAAAAATCCTTTCAAGTCTTTTCTCAGTCTGTATAAGAGAGAGAAGATGGTGAGATAATATTTTGGGAAGATTAAAGGGGTATTATGAACTTTCCATTTTTTTAATTAGTCTAAAAATTCATGGCATAAGATTTATGAGTAATGCTGAAGAATCTAAGCACTCAGAGTTGTCTTCTTCATTTGTGCATGGGTCAACTTTATAATGGTTTTAGTGTAATATTGAAATGGTTTTATGATATAGTGTTTTCATGTACCTTTTAGAGGTATTTAAACTATTTACAACTTGATATTCATCATTTACTTTCATGTGTGAGATCATTCTAGATCAAAATCTCCATGATCTTCAAAGTTGTAGGTTTGTCCAATGACAGTGACCCTCCAAGCATGGGCAACAAGATATTTTATTTCCTCTAAAGTCTTTATAATAAAAATATACCTTGTTATTGAATAATGGGGTCTCTATGAATTATTATTTCTATGATAAGTTTCAAGACTTTAAGTATGAATGGCTTTTTCAAGAACATTCTTAGTTGTCAGGTTGAACTAACAGTGTGTACATCTTGAAAAGAGTTAGAGAACTATTGTGGAATGATATGAAGAGTATTTAAGATTCACTTAATTTATATTAACCCCATAAAATGAAAAATTAAATATCTAATCATAAAAAACTCTCCTTGAGTCCCACATGTCGTTCATCCATGAAGTGACCTTGTTGGTTGTAGGTTTATGCAAAAAAAAGTGTCATCATTTGGTGTAAAAAAGGTGTGATAAATATGTTTACATGGCATGTAAGTTATTTCCAAGGTCTCTGAGGAATATTTTAAGTCTTAACAGTGTCATAGAACCATAGGAGAGACTTAAGACTTCCTAAAAGGACAACTTATAGTAGGATCTAGGTAGTATTAGATAGTTAGGCCTAATACTAAATAAGATGACAAGTGTACAATATAAGGGAGATATTTACATACCATTACATGTCCATAAAAGCATTTAAAATATTTATAATCACCTAACATATCATATCTATTAGTTTTTATTTAGATTAGACAATTTTCATGGCATAAAATAAATGTTTTTTAGCTGATCCATATAGGTATATCAAAGCAAGATCCTGTCCAGGCACATATATGGATTCCATTATGAATAATAGGCCTATATCCATGATTTTGAGGGAGTTTAAGATAAAAACAACTCAAAATACAACACCCTTCCTCCATATAGCTCCTTAGCATCTCAGAAAAGCCTTTGAAATTTTTCCATAATCTATACAAGAGAGAGAAGATTGTGAGGTAATATTTATGGAAGATTAATGGTATCTTATGACCTATCCATTGTTTAAATTAGTCTAAAAATTCATGGCATATGATTTATGAACAATTCTTAAGAATCAAAGTAGTTAGAGTTATCTTCATCTATGTAGTGGTCAACTTTATAATGGTTTTAGTGCATTATTGAAATGGTTTTATCAACTAGTGTTTACATGTACCTTCTAGGGGTATGTAAAATATTTACACCTTAATATTCATCATTTATTTACATGTGTGATCCATTTATAGATCAAAATCTCCATGGTCTTCAAAGTTATAGGTTTGTCCATATGACAGTGACCTTCCAAACATGGGCAATGAGATATTGTATTTCCTCTACAATATTGATAATGAAAATATACCTTGGTATTGAATAATGGGGTCTATATAAAGTATTATTTCCATGAGAATTTTTAATATTTTGATTATGCATGGATGTTTTCGTCACATTCTTAGTTGTAGGCCTGAGCTAATGGTGTGTATATCTTGAAAAGAGTTAGAGAACCACATAAAGAGTATTTAAGCTTCACTCACTTCAAATAAACCCCATAAAATGATAAATTAAAAATCCAATCATATAAAACTATCCTTGAGTCCAACATGTCCTTCATCCATGAAGTGACTTTGTTGGTTCTAGGTTTATACAAAAGAATGTGTCATGCAAGAAAGGTGTGATAAATATGTTGATAGGGCATGTATGTTAGTTCCAAGGTCTATAAGGAATTATTTAAGTCTTAAAAATGTCATAGAGTGATATGAGAGACCTAAGACTTCCTAAAAGGACAATCTATAGTAAGATCTAATTAGTATTAGATAGTCAAGCCTATGAAAGTAAGGCAAAGAAAATAAAGGGACAAGAATCTAGATCTTATACATCTTATATGATACTATGAAAGCGTAAATATCACTTTCTCAATAGCTTAATGACATCTCAAGGTTAACATACCCTATATTTAAAATCCCATTCAAAGTTCACAATCCATTTCAAGCACATACATATATAGCATCTTGATGGAGATTAGAATCATAAGGTACACTAAAAAGGATGGAGGAAGGGATAAAAGATAATATCCATTGGGGTAATGTTAAGAGATAAATAGGGTTTATGGGGACATATTAAAGGTCTTAACTAATCTCACCTTTTCTCTCTCTCAAGTTGAAACACAATCTTAGACATCTATAGCTGGGTTTTACTATGCTTTTTACTATGAAAGGTAGAGTATGAAGTCAAATGACTATCTAAAGACAAAAAAGATAGAAAAAGGGTCTAGGATTGTAGTATTAATATCCATAATAATCATTTTATTCAATATAGTTAGAGTCTAACTCAAAAAGTAGTTAAGGACATCTAAAAGGCTTAGAGAACCTACATGAGCAACCTCACGTCTCTCATATTCCAAATCATCACATACAACCATGGATTATTTATGGATATTGGCACATATGTGGTGAAGGTATAAGTAGAGAGTGTGATTAAAAAGTTAAAATTCCCAAGTGATGAAGAATTTCTAAGTAGACATATTATAGGTTTGATCATTCATACCTTCTCTAGTCAAGGTTGAGACTCAATCCAAACAACCATATACAACAAGATTAAACATCTAATAAGTGTTAGGGGCTATTATAGGTTTTAGGTAGGTAGGTGTTAGAGGGTTTAATTCCAAGGATAATCAAACCAATATACTATATGAACACCTTTAGGCCTCTTTATAATCAGTCAAGATACTAATCAAGCACACACATGACTAGCTAAAAAAACTAAAGGAAACATCAATTCTATGGTTAGTTTATAAGGTTCAGAGGTATGTAGAAGACCAAGAGATGAATATAATTCTAAACCATTCAAGATATCATTTTATAAGCTTTCAAGGAAGGACTCACCCCTTACACAGTCAAGACACAAAAATTACCATCTACAAGTAGAGTCTTGAAGGAAGATAAAGGATATATGATGAAACATGCATAGAAGGAGAATTTAGGAGTAAAAAAGGGATATATTTGATTTAATATAATAGGTTCTAAGTCTCTATTATCACGGTGTAGTCTTTGAGACAATGAAGAGGATAATAAGCAGATTAGGCCCAAAAAATCTTAGTAGGCTTGTACAGGCCTATACATGAATTTGGAAGACAAATTATAGTTGGGAAATGTTTTAGGGTAGAAAAAAATTATAGAAGGTATAGGATTATATCCTAAGGGTATTTATGGATATTGGACTCAATAAAGTGAAGTGAAACCCTAAAAACTATGCCTCTAGGGTCAAAATGGCCTAGTCACTCAAGAACCCTAAGTAAGAGCTAAAGAGGTCTAAAGAGATTTTAGAGGGTTAAATAATAAGTGAAAACACTGGAATGGGTAAAAATGGGTGATATATACTCTAAGAGGTGATGTGGATCCAAAACCAAACACCCTCACACCTTCTCAAGTAGATATGCTTTCTCGAGCTCCCAAATTGGCCTGAAAGTTAGATTTTAGTCATCTTATAATATTCTTAGTTGTACATAGCATGCACATGGGGATATGATATAATTAGGGTAGTTAAGGGGGGTTATCTACATGAGACTCTAGGCATTATTTCCTAATTTTAGGATCCAATATTTATGAATCATCACTAACAAACTAAGTACCCTTAAACCCTATTTAAACCCTTTTTAGGAGTTTGATAAGTAATATTTCAAGAATATTCATTATAAAGAATTAAATTTACCTATGAAACACCTATATTCCATTTTCCACTCATAGGAGACCATCACCTTGGAGTTTGTAGGTATAGTCACTTGTATGGATTCACCAATAACCATACTTTTGAAAGGTTTTAGATAGAAAATAGGGTGGTTGAACATATGGACCAATGGAAATAATTAAAGTGGTTGATATGAGGGTTATTAAACCTTCTCATAATATATAATCCACTTAATTATCCTTTATATTACTTTTATAGGTCAATTTAAGAAGACATTTTTATATGTTCTTGTAATGAAGCAACAAGGGGATCATGATAACCTCAATAAGCATCATCCACACTTGTCATGATTATTTGGAGTTTTCAAGCAATGGAAAAGCCTCAAATGGTAGTTTTACATCATGATGAACCTTGAGGTCCTTTTCACCATATCATGCAAAACCTTAACCATCAAGGAAAGAGTGTTAACGAATAAGGCCACTTGTCATCTCTAAGCAATTAAGAAGATAGTTTAAAAGTAGTTAATGAGCCACTAAGGTATTCAATTGTAGTGAGGTCTCTCCTATGACATAATATTGAGGACTATGATGGATGGATTGATGTATGTTGGAGAGTTACTAAGACTATTTCCACTCTTCTTTCATTATTTTAACTACCTCATAATGAATGACAAGTTTTCTTGACCATCTCCAATGTACTTTTTCTCTTCTCCTCTCTATTACTATATAAAAGTTGTCTTTTTTGGCTTGGAATGTAATCATTTGTGGATTATGTAAAATACTTTCCATAATAAACACTCTTTTTGTACTTTTTGATTGAATTATAAGTTGATTCATCCTTCTTTAGGATTTTTTTAAGCATATACTTGTGATGGTGCATGAGTGATAGTGGTAGCGTTATGACTCCTTTTCATTTTTTTCTCTCACTCTCACCTCCTTATAGGAATAATAACTCTTTGTAGGTCACATGAAGTGTCATGGTTGGTTATGTAATCAATTAGAGATGAATGCATGCCATTAGTGTTGACTTAGTTCACCTTTTGACTATCTATCCTAGTTCATGCATCTATTAATATCTCTATGTTGAAACATTGATGTTAGGGGAGATTTAATTTAATTTTAGTGGTTTGATCAGTCTTGATTCATTTTATAAGTTCATGGTATGCAAGTGGAGGACCTAGTTATTTTAGTGCATCACCTCATTAGGTTAGGTTTATTTCATGTTTCTCCTCTCTCTTGCTTTTCACCCCAATAAGTTAGTAGCATGGGTGAGGATCCTAAAAATATATATTGAGGGAGGTAGCCCTATAAATTTGGATGTTTAGTCCACCTAAAGGTCACCCATAGCCTTGGACTAATCCCATGTTACCCTAAACTTAGAGAGGTCTAAAAAATCCTCTCTTAATGGTGAAATTTGGTGAGTTAATAGGGATGATGATAGGGTTGATACCTAAGCAATGATGGTGATGGATCCTATCAAGATAAGAATAATAGGTACTTATAATAATCTAGGATAGGAAAATACTTTAGGTATGGCTAGGGAGAGTAGAGATATTGATATGTCAGATTAGGAGATCACTACTAGGGTGGGGGAGATCATAGGTTTAGATGAGTAGGTGGTAGATGTGTAGAGTACAATGGACTTTTTCAATGAGGATATGACTCACCTTTGGTCATAGATTACTTGAATGAAGGAAGATGTTGGTAAAATGGTCTAAATTCAAGACCAAATTATAGTAGAGAGAGATTAAGTTATCTCATATAGGGAATAATATTTTTTATATGTTCAAAGGCTCTAGCATGAGCACTATGAGGCTTGAATATCCAATAAGTAGGTAGGATTTTCCTAGATGATTCTTTAGATCCTTTGAGCTAAGGACGAGGCCTCATATTTCCATAGGGTATATGAGACTATTATTCCTAGATACCAGTAGGTTGCCAAATTTGAGGTATGGGATGTTTAGAGAGTAGTAGTAGATCAGGTCGATCGAGGACTAGTATACATGTCACATGAGCCACATGTCAGTCTATTCAGTAGATGCAAATACATACACCACCAAGACCAATAGGGATACTAGGGCTACCTCCAACCATAGGTCCTATGGATACTTAGAGTCAAATTTTATCATTAGAAGTTTTGTATATTATCACATTTTATTATTATTTTTACTTTGGCACCATGATTATATGTATATATTCTTGATGTATATGACATTATTGAGATACATTGACATTCATATTAGGTCCTTCAAGGCCTTTGTACATGTATAATTATGATTTTGATATATATGATGTCTATGTCTATGTTCATGTTGATATATTTATTTTGTAATTATGGATTTTTAACATTTTTGATGTTTATGTCCATTTTAAACATGTATTCTTTATTCATTTACTACTTTTCCATGTATATGATATGATGGTCTATTTGTTATTTGCTTATGTTGTATGACTTACATGTATGTTTATTTAGAGATGCATGTTTGTATTAGTACATAATAAATGATAATGATCTATTTATTACTCATTATTTTAGGCATGTGTTTGGGTATTTGGCTAGTTTAATGATCTCAAAGAGGTACTTCCATTACATTGATCAATAGTCACTACTAGCCTAGTGATTTTTGTAGCTTATGATATTATGCATCATAATTATGAAAAACAATGATAAAAACATATATCCTAAGAATGGAAAACTTAGTTTAAATTCAAATATAAAAAAATTAAGAATAATATAT
The DNA here is from genome assembly GCA_037957365.1 of Torreya grandis. Classification (NCBI taxonomy): domain Eukaryota; kingdom Viridiplantae; phylum Streptophyta; class Pinopsida; order Cupressales; family Taxaceae; genus Torreya; species Torreya grandis. Next base: position 657,433 of record JARHVA010003964.1, read on the forward strand.
GAACAATCAAATCCCAAGTGTAAATATAAGACTAATAAACCAAGTGTATGATTATATACAAACATTCATAACCTAAATAAAATATATGGATAATCTAGAATCAAGTGAAAATAAAATGTAATAGACCTAAGGAAAAAAATAAAGTAAACAAAGTCATTAATCAACTAAAACAAACAAACAAAATAAATAGCCTACACAAACAAACCGAACAAACAAACACAATGAACAAATAAGACAAAAAAACAAACAAGAAAACAAACTATACAAACAAAAGAAAATAAACAGAAAAAACTAAATAATTAAAAACAAATAAACAAGACTAAGGAAAATAAGATCTTAATAAACAAAACTATTATAAAACACACAAAGGTAAACAAACAAACAAATCTAAAACAAATGACAATATACATCAATGTTAGTCAAAAAGTTAGTAACAAATATAATGGAAGAAATAAACTATTTATGCATGTGTAATATAGGTGTTATGCTTGATTAAATGGTTACCCCTAGGATAAATAGCAATGAAATAGGTAAAACAACACAGGAACAAATGTTATAAGGTTCCCCCTAGGCTATAAGGAAATATTGAAAAAGGTGAGATGATAAACATTTTCCCTAGGCTATAAGGTTCAATGACATATAGATGAAAAACATTTCCCCTAGGCTATAGGGGATAATGGTATAAAAAAATGGGGAGAATAGAAAAAATAGTAAGGGGTAGCCAAGATGACTCTAGATGCACTAGCCAAGTGGACATTACCTACATAGTCCCATGGAATCTAGGTCTAATGTGAACCTCATGCCAAATATAGCTCTCCCAATATATGAGATATAAAAAAATGATGATAATGAATAGAGAATTATTATAGAGTAATATAGGAATAGTATTTCAAAATGATGTGTGTGTAGTAAAAGAGGGGGATAACATTCACAATCATAAAATCATCAACACAAAAAAATCATGCAAGCATGAGAGCATGGTTTAGGCTAAAACCAAAGTAAAAGACAAGAGATGAGTATCCACTAATGAACTAAATTGGTAATTCAATGTCCATATATGTCTTGTAATATGAATGAGCTTGAAAAATTATGAGATCATTGGCTGAGGTTAATTACAAAATGGTAAGAACATTCAAATAAAAATTACTCATAAAATAGTGAGAGCATAAGATAATAATAAGGATGAGGAAACTAAAGGACAAGTATTTACTTGTGAAATAGTTATAAGACCTATAATCCTTAAGGCAAAGAAATGGTCATGGCTAAGCTAACTCAAGATACCCCATGCATCTAAGTGTTGACCACATAGTCCATACAAACCTTAGGCCGATGTAATTCTCCTAGAAATGGGAGGGAAAATGAAAAGGTGGTCTAAAAATGAATATGGTAAGATAGGAGAGTCCATCCCAAAAATTATTAAAGGATTTATATCTTACATGAAAATTTTAAGCTAATTTTCATGATTTTTAGAAATTTCCTACATCTTTGTAAATGTTTATGGGTTTTGAAATGTTTCAAAAGTTTTTAGATTTTTGTATGCATATAAAATCAAAGGATAATTATGAGAAAATTAATGGTCCAAATCATAAAATGGAAATAACATAGCAAAGGGGTGATTATGTTAATGTTAATGTAAAATGAGCACTATTTACATAGTCCCTAGGGACCTCAAGTAAATGTAGTTTTACCTATAATGAGACATCTGAATGAGTAACAATAATTTTAAGAATAGGAAAATGGTAAATTTATGGCATAGTGATGGAAAGGTGATTTATTAATGTATTATAAGGGGGTTATTACTAATTTTCCCAAAGGTGGTTACAATCAAAAAACAATGGCAAGGGCTGATGATACTAATTTTCCCATAGGTGATTATAATTAGTAGCATGAGTAATGATATAGAATTGAACAACAAATTAAGTAAGAAATTTCTAGGATCAATGCCATACTAATTTCATATTATACCATTCAAGAATTTTAATCTGAAACAACTACTATAATTGCATCTAATATCAACCCCTGAACATGCTTAAGTATAAATGAATCAAAATCAAGTCCAAAGGAGATAGGGGTAGGCTGAAGAGAACTAGATATCAATAGACTAAGTCATGGTTGAATAGTATACGTATGGTATAAATAATATGTATATCATGGAATAACTTAAATAATCCTTATAGATAATAATTCAAGTCCCTCATGCATAAAAATGTTTGAGGTTCATTATGTTCATTAGTTTGTCAAGTTCATATCCTTCTAACATGGCAAATCTATAAGCTCCAAAATTATATTTAAATAAAAACATAATGACCTAACTAATTAGGTTGAAAATTTCCTTTCTTCTTTGTCTCAACATTGATGTTCTTCTGATTCTCTTATGATACAAGGTCACCAAACTTGAATTCTTGATGATTAATACATCGATTGTCTTGGCCTCATAATCTATTCTAATATGCATGAAGGTTATTAAAGGTAGACATGATATTTACATATAGTAATTCTATCTCTTTAAAATTATATACTCTATGTTATCATCATCAATGATGTGCTATAATGAAATCTAGAGAGAAGGAAACTTGACCTTGATAGGAATAATAGCCTTAGTGTCATAAATAAGAGAATATGGAGTGGCTCTTGTTGGAGTATGAAATATGGTATGGTAGACCTAGAAGGTGTTAAATAGATTCATGTGCCAATTATGACTATCATCATTGATAATCTTCATCATAATATTGACAATGGTTTTCTTATAAGCCTCATCTTGGTTATTGCCTTACATGTAAAAGGTAGTATAAAAGTGTTGTTTGATATGGTATTGGGCACAAAGTGTTTTCACATTTTTGTTTTTTAATGATCTTCCATTATCAGATATAATGTTAGAAGGTATACCATAGTGGAAAATGAGATGATTAAATATGAATTTGGATATCTAATTACTAGTTATGCAAGTGAGGGGAATGGCTTCCACCCACTTAGTAAAATATTTAGTAATATTAAGGACATGTTTGTGGCTATCTAAAGATGTAGGATTTATCTTGCCTATGAGGTTGATTCCCCACATTAATAATGGACATGGATTTGTCATTTGTTTCAACATTTTGACTGGTGCATGAATTATATTATCATGATTTTGACAGTTTACACACCTCTTCACATTGGCAACTATGTCTATTTGCACAGTCGACTAGTAATAACTAGTATTTAATAACTTAATGGTAATAATTTAACCTACTAGTGTGGGATACACATACTCCTTGATTAACTTCCCTCAATGCTAATCCAAATTATTCTGAGGATAAAAAATGAAACAAAGTTCTATCATAGCTTCTATAATATTGTGTAGGTCTAAGTAGGGTATAATGAGAGGTTTTATGGACAAAGGCTTTTTATTTATTGAGGTAAATGTCTAGATTAATGATTTGGTCTTGGAGGTAGGCATATATGTAATAATACCAACTATACATGGGAGCATAATATCATAAACCATCTCAATGGCTACTTATTTATGCATCGGTGCTAGGAGATATTCCACAAGAAATTGATAGTACCTAATTCTATCTTTAATATAAATCATGGAACAAATGGTATCCATGTTATGTTATTGTCTATAGGTATGTTTTTAGAATAAATTTTGGTAATTTATCATTTAAGAGTGTCGACCATGTCTTTATATAGTACCAAATTCTCATCCTTTGTCTAGTATTGGTCTATGACTTGATTGATGATAAGATATGATTCACCATGAACTAGTAAATGTTGGATGTTCCATTTTATATAGTGGTGAATCCCTACAATGAGTGCTTTGTATTTGACCATGTTGTTAGTATAGGTAAAACCAATGTGAAAGGACTTATGAATAATATCTCCTTATAGTCTAATAAATAATATGTCAGAACTTGATCCACATGATGTGAAAGAGATATCAAAGTATATTTTCCACTATTCTACCTTGGGAGGTATTTATTATTCTATTATGGTCATGATGGATTTGTCTATAAATCCAAATTTAAGAGATTAAATATCAATAATAGGAGCTTCTATAAGATGATATTAAAATACTTATCCCTTGATGGACTTTTGATTGGCAAATTTTATCTCAAACTCACTCAAAATCATGGTCCACTTTTCCATGCAACCCTGTAAAGCTATTTTGGAAAGTAGATACTTGAGTGTATATACTTTGATAATAATAATGGTCTTGTTATTCAACATGTAGTGATGCAAATTTTTGGCTATGAAAACCATAGATAAACATGTTTTTTAAATTACTAAATAATTGTACTCACATACTACCAATGTTCAACTTAGGTAGGAAATGGAATGCTCTTTACCATTTTCATCGTGTTGTGCCAAAAGTGTGTCCCCAAGGCATTTTATTTTAATAATAGGTAAAGTGATTATGGATTATTTGGAATATGTGGAAATAAAATAGGTGGATTGGCTAGGTATTCCTTGAGATGGTCAAATGCTTTCAATAAATCTTCATTCCATGAGAAATCAATGCCCTTCTTTAGGAAGTGTCTGAATGGATGGAATTTTTTGGCCAATTATGATATGAAACATCAAATTAATTATATCTTGCCTTACAAACTATGGATATGATTCAAGGTAGATGGTGGTGGCATTTTTTAATGGATTGAAATTTTGTTAGATCAACTTTCATTCCCATGAAAGAGACAATGAATCCTAATTTTTTTCTATAAGTTACACCAAATACACATTTTTAGGGTTGAGCCTAACTTTATACTCTCAAAGTCTCTCAAATATTCTTTGTAATATGGTTGGATGGTTGGCATGGATCTTAAATTTATGTAGGATGCCATTGACTTAGTCCTCAATGATTTCATGCATCATATCATAGATCATTAGTAAGTGGCTCCTACATTATTGAGTCCAAATGGCATTACCTAATAACAAAACATTCCCCATAGAATGGTCAATGTTATTTTTTTTCTAGTTTTTTGGTGTAATTCTAATATGGTTATATCATAAAAATACATCCATAAGAGAAAACATTTCATGTCTAGTCATGGAATTAGAAATCATGTCAACTTTTGATATAGGAAATTCATCCTTTGGGAAGGATTTGTTAATATCCCATAAATCAATCCATCATTTTGAATTCTCGATAATTTTTAAAATGTTGAAAATCCACTCTAAATAATCAATTGGCTGAATTCATCTTACATCTAATATTTTATACAACTCTTTCTTGACTAGTAAAAAAATATGAGAATGCACTTTTTGCAACTTTTACTTAACTGGTTTAGTATCAAGATGTACAACAAGATGGTGTATAACTAAGATTGGGTCTAAACATATCATATCTAAATAGGACCATGTAAATATGTTTAAAAAATCCCTTAGAAGGGATATAAATCCTTCATGTTACTCCTTAGTGATGGACATGCCTAATTTTGCCCATTTTGGGTCCTCTAGAGTCCTTATGTTAACCTTAGAACTATCCTCCACAAGGAGTGTAACAACATCTTCTTAAATAGTTGGAAATGAGTTAAAATGGTTAGAAATGGCAAAGTATTCTATTTATATTGGCTCATTTAACTCTCCCAAATAGGATGAATAAGAATATACTAATGTTGGTAAAGGTCATGTAACAAATACCTTCAAGCATTCTTAAACAATTCTCTCAAAACTTTCCACTCTTAGGTATTGATTTCAGATCTATAAATAAGCCTTAGATTAGTGGTATCCTACACTTCATGTATTGATGGGTCTACATCCACATCTAATGGCACCTGAAACAAATTTTCACCAAGATACTTCCCTTTTTCTTTACTTTTAAACTAGTTTGAAAGTGCCTCAAAGATGTTTTCACTTTTATAACTTAATGTTTGATTTTGATTTTATTTTTAGCCAATGAAGTTCACATTCTCTTTTAAAAATGAAATAAAATAAAATCTATTATAAATTCCCTATTTTTTATCTCTTAGAGGAATATGATCCCTCAAACCTAGAAAGTCACAAATGGCCTCATTGCTATTGAACTCATCCAATGGCATTGTCAACTCTTATTGGTCCCAATCTATCAATTGTAGGTAACAAATGTTAACTAGAAAAAGGTGATAAATAGGATTAATAGTACAAACATCATAGGGGTAATAAAAATCATGTTTTCAAGGTCATCATAGATGTTATAATTAAACCTTACAATTTTTTTGCATCATCTTCACTAGTCAATGGTATAGGGACTCGAGTAAGGTATGTGGAGCCACCTCTAAGAAATTTAAATCTAATACCATGTGTTCTTTAATAATTGGTTATTATAATTAGCTCAATAATTTCTTGTTGATTTATCCCTAGGCCTCTATCTTTGTAAAATTGATTCCTATAATCCAATTAGGTATAGGATACTTTATATTTTACTAACAATTAGCTAAATAAATAGTATAAATCCATGACTCATATTCAACTAAAGGGTCTTATTCTAGGTTAGAGGCTAGGTTGAAAATCATGGGTTTTTTGAGATGATATTTTCCCTTTGTCTAACACTCCATGTGATTAGTCTTAGATTTTAGTCTCCCATAGGCTTTTGGGTTCTATGACAACTTGGCAATGTGGAAGAAATCATGAGTATTGTATTCTATTATACCTTTGTTAGATATGTAAAAATGGTTGGCAATGTCTGGTAGAGGTGAAAATGAGGTACAATTTAGGATCTTAAGGTTAATTTAATTGGTTTTAGATCTTAATTTAATGTATTTGGCTTTATCAACCTTTTGTCCATCAGATTTAGGCATAAGATTTAGACCAAATTATAATTATAGATCTTGTACTCCACCTTGGGATGTTTATAGTATTGGTAAGGTTGGAGATTATCTAGTATAGTCACTTCCATCCCTAATGGGTAAATTTAATACATTTATATAAAATTGAAAGTATAGCCCTAATTTCATGAATCAAGGGTTAAACCAATAATAAGTTATATGATAATTATAGGTCCAAAATTGGCATAAAGTCACATGGGTCAAAGTCCTAATGACTACTATTAAGTTAATGGTACCTTATGATTCTCATTCCTCATTGTCATACACCTTGATGACAATAGTATTTAGCTAAAGATCAATCATTATATATCCATGATGTCTTACCAAATTTAAAGGCACAATGTTTAGGATGTAACCATTGTCTACAAGAACACATTTAACCTTATGTCAAATTATACCAACCTCAATGTATAGTGGGTTATTATGTAATGGGTCTAAAGATGACATGTTTCTTTGGTCAAAGGTAAATCATTAGCCAAGGGCCAAATGTCCTACCATGGCTTGAAATGTATTTGGCATGATGCCATCAAGTATAAGGGATTGGCTCAAGTATTCATTAAGTATGTTCTTATGGATACTAGATGTACATAACAAGTCCACAATGGATATTTACACAAGTGTCTACTATAGTCTTCCATAATGTCATAGGTATTCCCTTTAATTTTGGCAATTGGATTGTTTTTTATAGGTATGGAGTTCAAAATGGGATCATTCATTGTATTTGGCTACAATTTTTTGATGGTAATTTTGTATTTTCAAGTTATGATTACATAATCTTGATATGGTATAGGGATTTGGTAATTGGCTGAAGAGGTAATAGGGCTTTAAATTTTAATTCTTGGGTGGTGTTGAGCCTAGTTTTTGACACAATTTGAAAAAGGATTACTGGTAACTATTCTCTGTCATTTACCAGGCCCAAATATTTTAGATAAACAACCATGTCATTAAAATTTCTAGGTTATGGTAATGTTGGTAATCTTTAAATACCTATTCTAATTGATCATCCATGGACTTTCCCTTTTTCAAGGACACTTTGGATCTATTTAGTTATTTACACTAAGGCTTGATTATAACTAATTGATGCTTGTTCAAATTTTTAATTACAAGGCATGTTACTAGGTTTTCTAATCAAACTAGATAGACTTTAATGTGGGAAGTCAGGCATGAATTTAGCTCTTACTTATACTGCCTTGACTAAAATTTCATCTTTATTTTCTATAAAATGGAAATCAAACAAGAATGGATCATAACTTGTTAGAATTATTACATATTAGGGATATTGTTTTTGGCTTTATTTAATGCTATGCATCATTTTATAAATATATTAAACCATTTTTTTATGATCTTAGCCTGGATAGGATGGTGCATTCACCAAGTACTATGTTATTGGGTCTAATATTTATTATTCATATGGATATTATAAATGGGATATGGATTCATATGATATGTTATATCATCACCATATAGTTCTTAAATAGAAGAGTCACTAGTAACAAAGTTCTCATAGTCTAGATTGTACATAGTCCCTCTACATGTATAACAAGGCATGTTTAGATCTATGACTATGTCTCTTGAAAAATAAGGTCTATATGTCAAAAAAAATTGATGTTTGAGGTGAACAACCTTTAAATCTATAAAAGAGGTCCAAAGGGTTAAATAATAAATCTATGTCTAAGGTAAGGGTAAAAATAAAACATGAAATTGGTATAACAAAGGTACTAATTTGCCTAGAGGCATTTATAATCAATGGAAAAGGTATATAGATAAGGTAGAATAATCATGAACTAGGTCAAAAGGATATTGATTTAATTAAAGGTGGTTATAATCATTAACATGGAAAAAATCATAGACTTGGAAACAAATTTATATCTAAAATAAGAACTCAAAATCAATCTAATATAAGTTAATTGGCTTGTATAAAATAAATAAATGGTTAAAAAAATAACCTAATTCTAAAGTAATTGGATTGGAAGACACTCAATTTTTAGCTTATAAAAGACTTGATAATTATCTCACAAGAGACTCTTTGGTAAATGTAACTATAATTTTTTTGTAATTTAACACAACAGAATCTAAACAAGGCACATCGTAATAAAACATAGCTCAAAGGATGCTAAAACAAGGCACACAAAAATAAACAACCACTAAATCTAGGCAAAGAGTATTTTAGACCAAATAATAAATAAATATAAGTAACACAATCAAAACATGAAAAGTATACTACCTAATCTAAAATTAGTTGAGGTTCTAGAATACACCTGATTAGTTTAGGATTTGAACTTTGAAATATTGAATTTAAAATTTAATACAAAAGAATCAAATTTTCTAAGGCAAATAGTCTAGACTAAAATGGGTAGTGTAACTTTACATTTTGAAACAAAAGGTATGAATGATTTTATAACATCATTTCAAATAAGGTAAGGTTTTGGAATAATTTAGGTAGCATAACAATGTTCCTTTAAATATGTGGTATAACAATGGTTTTGGACAAACTCCAAGGCAAATGTTTGTAACAAAATTGGTAGTGTAACAACACTAGATTAAACAAGTGGTAAACAAATGGCTTTGTAAAAACTCCGAGGCAAATGTTTGAAATAAAATTAGTATCATTATAATGATTCACTAAACAAGTGGTAAACAAATGTATTTGGAATAAATTCAAAGGAATTTTTTTAAAAAAAAATGGCTAGAGTAACAATGCTAATAAAATAAAATATAAATAGCACTAAATGCATATCTTATCCCTAACACTGATAAGGTGTGCATAGATTCTACCAAAGTTTCCATCGATATACTAATTCTTAAATTGAATTAAAGTTTAATCCAAAACTAAAGAGCATATGTAGGTAAAGTTTTTAAGCCCCCCTCTATCTCTCAATAATTAGTATGTGGCATGAACTTAGAGTACAAACCACTCAAAATTTGACAAGATATTCCAAAACAATGTGGGGTTGACTAAAATATATAAGTTTCAAAATAGTATAAATGGTACCAACTATGGCTAGCATAAGAGCACATCATTTTTATTGGATTCAAAATTTCTAACTTTCTATGCAAAGGTTTAGTATTTTACATAATGACTATAGTTTTGTACATCTTAGTGAAGTCCAACATTTAACATCAACTGATCTGGGTTCCATTAAGATTCAAAGGCTAACCATTCATACATTATTCAATCCAAGTATCGTGTTCCTAGTTTATATAACTTACCATGAGGTGGGGTTGGTATGATTCTAGGAGATGAAACCCAAGGTCAATTCACCCATAAATAACTTGTGAAGAGGTGATGAACTCCTACCCATAAGCCAATGTAAAAACATAAACAAATGGAAATTGGAAGAACTTTAAATGTCAGTTTTGAGTCACCCAAGTCACTTAGAGATTTGGGAGAGTATACATTATGTTTATTCCATTATAGGCTAAACAAAAAAGTAAATAACAAGGTGATTTTTATCACTCAATTTCCCTATATGATATGGGGGGAGAGCATACACACAAAGTTTAGTTTTTCACAAACAAAGTTAATATAGGAACTTGAAACTAGTTATTAAACAAATAAAAAAACAAAAAGAGAAAATGTTTTTATATATATAATTTAAAATGGATGTTCATTTTCAAAACATCAAATTAGATGTGAATTAATTTTTGATCCTTTGGCCTTGTTTTCTCTTGTAAAATTGAAATGTAAAAAGATAGGTTGTGTTAGGTCAATTTGAAGCAGTAAAACAAAAGTGTGTATGAAAATTCTAGAAGTATTTATAACTCTCTTCTCCACTTAGGTTATTATAAAAATGTTAGGGGGTTCTCTTATTTTAATTAATAAATCCAACCAATAAATTACTTTTTCTATTTTGTACTCTAGAGTATCTAGTTTACATAAAGCAAAGTCACCTATTTTACAATAGAGTGAAGTCATAAATTTCAATGACATCATAAATTTCTCTATGAAATAGATATGGGAAAATTCATTGATTAGTCTAGGTTAAGTCATTGAAATCACTAAGAATTATACCTAATGATGCCACTGCATAATAGGGTCAAAGTCATTATATGTGTTTGTCAATGTTATCAAATACATAAAATGGTTGATTTAACACAAATAAATGTTAACATTTTATCTATAGGTCAATGTCACCATTTATATTTAAATCATTGATGCAATGTTTCCATTTATGTAAAATAAAATATCACAAATAGAGAACATGAAAAGTAAAGTCTCCATTACATAGGGTCAAGTCATCAATTAGTGACTAAATAAAATGTTAGGAATTTTAATCATAAAACTCTAAACTTGAATATTGGAGTATTATTTTTATGAATGCTAAAGTTTCCACATCATTCATCTAGTTTATAAAAGAGGCATAGTCTCACTAGGTGTGCCATTATTTAACATTAAGAATCTAAGGAGTGCATAAATATCATTCATTCCTTGTTAGTGAATCTCAATAAAATTTAATTATAAAAATCCAATGAAAATAAAATAATCTTACCTAATTACTAAGGGTAACATAAAACAATGAACAAAATAACAAACAAGAGATAAAAACATACAATAATTTTACCTCCCTTGTCAAAATTAATGTCCACTTTTTGGCATATAAGATGTTTTTTCTTGGTTTATAGAATTAGAGAGTTTTATCAATGAATTATCCATATTGACATCATTTCTCTAAGGATTCATGTGGCTTTTCTTTTCTTGGCTTGGCTTGGTGTGAAACTTGATATAAATTTGGCATTATAACATTACTTTGATTACTTCTTCAAGGCATTCCTATAGAATAACCTTACACACAACAGTATTATTTGATTAGAGTGAGGGAATTTGTATTTATAGGTCTCAAAACTAACTCTAATACTAGGGAGGTTAAGTTTAGTTATAACTTTGGATGAGTTTAAGATAACCTAGGTTGAGTTAGGTTAACCCTGGATTGGGTCAAAGTAATCACGAAGGATTGATAACACATTTTAGATATTTATGAGCCATGACAACTCATAGAATATATTTATGAGTTGTGACTCACCTATTCTTGAATTTTATGAATTAATAAAACATTTTATTAACTCCCTTGACTTTTACCTCATATTTATTGAAAATTTTCTTTTTTTAGATAAATGTAATTCACTAATTTAACTTTTATTTTTTTACTTAAGCAAGATAATTGATATTTTATTTTTAATTAACCTTTCTTAGTTTTTTTATATTTTATAAATTGTTTTAAATGTTTTACATTAATATATAAACATGATAATAATGTTAATTTATTAGATTTTAGTTTGATTAGGGTTGAATCCAAGCTAGGTTATTGGTAAATACAAGGTAATACCCTAAATAAGTAAGATTTGACATGTTTATGGGTATTTAAATCACATAAGTATTTGAATTTAGGTAATTTAGGTGATTTTTAGGGTTAAATTGTGATATTTTCTATAAATTGATCTAAATCTTGATTTATACATGAAAGTGGCCAAAAATGCATGTATATGGTACTCAACACAAGGGTTGTTGAGGTCTAGCACAAATTTAACCAATAACCCCTTTTTATATATTATCCATATATTATTTATGTTAAATAAATATAGGATTACAATTGAATAATAATATACACATTTGATTTCATTATATATCAAAATCTCCTACATAATCCAATATAACATGCAGGTGAATCAAACTTGTCATATAAGTTGTAGAGCATAGATCCTCACCAAACACTAGTGTGCCATAAGTATAACAATGTAGTCCACCCCTACCTAATTTTACTGGTCTTATCTAATAGCTAATTGAAATATTTTTCCTCATTCACATCATCATAATATATCATCTTAGTTAGTTTTATAGTTTATGTCTCTATCCTACATTATCAAATTTTGACCTAAGTAATTTATCTTTGTTATTTCCCCTTTTAATATCTTTATAAATATAGAAAATTTAAAATTAGTTTTTTTGTCATATATTAAATATCTATATCATTTTAATTTTTCACATAAGTTTTTATAATTAGGTAATTAAATCAATTTTATTTTCTAAATTAGATAAAACATATTGATAAACTAGTATATTGATTGAATGTTGAAAAACCCTAACCATAAATGTTTCTAGTGTTTTTATCATTCTTTTTCTTATTTACAATTTTTGTCCTAAGGATTTTATATTTTATAAATTATTTATTATAAATAATATTCAAAATTTTAATTTCTTATTTTATTGAATTTAATAAAAAAATCTACCTATCTTATATGTAGTGATACACTAAGTTGTCCCTAAGTTTAATAATTTTAGATTTCAGTTGATAATACCATCATGGTATAACATGTTAATATATTTTATGGTATGTATAAAATATGGTTACAATTATTTATTTTAAATAATCAAGATATGAAATATGTATTCATAATAATTATTCAATATGAAACTAATAATGCATTTGAAGGCCAATCCTATGGGTTATTTACCTTTCTTGGAACCACTATATGCCATTTTTGTACCATCGTATAATATGGGGGAATTCAAAGGACTTAAAAATATCAATATTCCAATTCCTAATCATTTATATGGAACACCACCTTTGGTTATCACACATTATTCTTCTCCTAATATACAATCCTTTATGAACAAGATTCAATATTTGTAAAATAATAAATTTGGAACAAGATGATTTGAAACCAAATCAGGTGCTTGATTCTCAAACCATATTACACACTCTATTTTTTTTTAAAATATCCTTCTATCCTCTACTTATATGTTTTATTCCACCCCAGATTACACTATATGATGGAAAGGGTGACCCTAAACAACATTTGAGAGCATTCCATGTGCCATGTTTGGAATATGTGCCCAATGATATGTTATTGACCAATTTATTTATAATAAGTATAAATTAATATGATTTATAATTTTATTATGACTTACCTCATCAATTCCTACATGCATTCAATCCCTTCAATGATAGTTTTATGTTAAAAAATTTAATCAATATCAGTGAGAATATCTCATATGCTCAAATTTCCCAACTCAAGTAGAAATCTAATGAGCATATTATAGAATATGTATTAAGGTATAAGATGATGCTATATAAAATAATAAATACTATGGAAGATAAATAACTCAAGGATGTCTTAAAACATATATGTATTCCACCTTTACATGAGTCCAACATGTATAATATGTTTTTCTCATTCATGGATTTGTGTCTTATAGTTAAAAAACAATAAGTAAAATTACTAGTAATAAATAAGCTTAAGTACATAACCAACCTAGATTTAAATATATTTAATTAATGTAATAAAACACATAAAGTGAGGCTAATTGATAAAAAGCCAAAAATTCATGTAGTTTAATAACTAACTCCATGCATTATATTATCATATCCTTCAAATGATAAAGTTTACCAACCTACGAAAAGCTCCATATAAGGTCCTCAAAATGATATTGGAATGCAATATCATATCTCTCCCACCCATTAAATAGGTTTATTTGAGTAATAGTCTTTTAAAATAATTTGAATATAATGCCTTTTTGTGATTTTCATAGAGCACCAAGGCACACTACTAAAGGTGCATTAGTTTAAGGCATAATATTCAAGATTTGATATATGTAAACATTATTAATGTGAGAATAGTTATAAAATTTTAAAAAACATAGGAAAGTTAAATTAATTCAATGAAAATATTTAGTGATCCTTTTATTAAGAATATATATACTAAAAAGTAAGATACATTTGGATTTCATTATGCATATAATGCACACCCTCCTCTAGTTTTTTATAATTATCCTAGAAAAGTACACCATACCTTGAATGGAATCATTGGTACCTACCATAATTTAGTTATATCTAGGCTAATAATCACAATTATAGATCATGAAATAGTTGATTACAAGATGGATTTCCATCCTTTGTTCATTTAATCTCGCATTGATCACCAACTTATTCATAATGTCGTGGTTGATAATAGTTCAAGTTTGAATATGTGTACAATCACAAATATATACCATCTTTGATATACATATGAGTATTTTCTTCCATAAATAATAATAATAAAATGGATTCAATGGTCACATTTATATTTCCATGGTTGGTATTACATTAACATTATAGGTTGGTCTAGCACATGTGGTTACCATGTTTATAATAGTACCTAGTGTAAGGGTATTGAATATATTATTGGGGTGCCTCTGGATTCAAAAAATTCTCACATTTTCTTACACAATTCAAAGTTTTTAAAATTATATTTATGCTAATGAAGTCATTAAAATTTAGAGTATCCCAAATGAACACCCCTTACAATATAAATTTATGGTTACCATATAATAGATTTAAGTTCAACCGCTTAAAATAGTTCAACCTACTCATAAAATTAAAAATAAAGTATATACCCTTCCAAGGAGGCCTATCCTTTAAATGATTAGCCAACAAAGATTTTATAATAATTCTATATACCCTCTCTCTACTCTTTCACATCCAAGATTGACAATATAATACACTGAGGGTGTTTCATATAAGGAACCAACATAGGGGGCATACACTCTATGATGGGTTCGTGAAATCCCTAGTTTTAATCATTCTCAATAACATGTATAATATGATATAAATAATCATTATGATAGTGACACCTATTATACAAAGAGAGGTCAATATTCCTATTACAAATTGATCTTAGTTTAGTCACAATAGTATGGCACTTTCCATTCACAAAACCAATCTTATGCTAGATACAAGCCCCATTGATTAAGAGTCCCTTATAAGACTCATTGGTCATTTAATTATATCAAACTCATAAATTTCAAACATATATAAGTGTTCTTCCTAAATTATAATGCAATACATTGTTGTCTAATTTTAGTATACTTTTCCTAGTGAATGAAGGCCATCAATTCTTAGATACAAAAAATACATAAGACTCATAAATTTTTTTATCTAGTGTTAACTTCACTAGGGGAATCTCATACATAGTTTCTATCATTATTTTAATTTCCTTTCTTATGCATACCTTATTTAGTTACACTACATAAAAACTATCAGTATTTCTCATTTACATTCACATTGTTATCTTATTGTATATTTGAGTTACTAAATATATTAATGTTATAAATTGAAAATGTTGATCAATTACAATTAATATTTCATTATTTATGTGTTTGATTTTATGTTTCATGTCTTGTGTGTAATCACTATTTTTGGATTCTATATATTTAAACATGTCCTTATATGTGGATCTAGTCCTATTAAATGTTTCAATGTTTATGTGAGTGAATTTTAATATGCACCTTATATGTGACTTCTTGGAGTTCTATTAAGTGATTTGTGTGTACTCTTTCTGTGTGTGTGTCATGGCCATGCCACTTGTTTGATCAATTGATTAGTTTTATGATTCCTTGATGTAAATAATGCATCTTACCCATTTATTGATGCCATGAATAATATCATGAATCCCTCCCTAAGTAGTTTTAGTCAACTTTTAATGCTTAGTTTTGATCAATTTATCACTACATGCTTCATTTCTAAAATCTCTCTTGACAATGTCACTATATATGCTTAAAATTTTACATGCATCTTACATTAAAAATATTTTTTCTCATTTCATACAAGATGATTCAATACTCATCCATGTTATCATTACTACTCAGATTTACAAATTCTCATAACATCTCTCGCACAACTTTTTATTTTGATCTAAGTTATTATGAAGTCTTCCCAACTCACCTTAAATGAGGTGGATACATAGTGTCTTGTCTTATAGACTAAGTTGTAATACTATATAAAAAGATAAATTAGTAATATTTACATAATTAATCATGATTTATACCAAAAATAAACTATAAAGTATTTTTAGACAATAAATATCCATTTGGATAAGGGCATAGGCTCACCATGTCCAAAATAACATAGTGTTGTCCCAAAAGCTTGAAATATGAAGTGTACATAATTATTAAGTGATAATTAGTCAAAAATAGTTTGAAACATGTATAAATAATCTATGGTATGTGTCCTATAATGTGCACATATGTTTTTATCAAAAAATTATGTGATATTACTTAGTTTCAAGATCTATAAACACCAAGATATTAGATCGGGGACATGTGCATGATGCACGATCACTCCCTTAGTAAATTTTTTTACAAGTTTAATAGATATAATGGTCAACATGTTACTCTCCATGTTTTATACACTATACTTAGGTCAATCTATCTTTTGTACCATTTTATCACCAATACTGAATCTTATTTAATTTGAAATGGTTGGTTCAAAAACTTTCATCAATTTTCTCACCATAATAATCCATTAGAATTCATACAGGGACTAAAAGTTACTTTACCACTCTAGGTATGTAATGATTAAGTCAAATACACCATGATTTATTAAGCACACTCACCTATCAATGATAAATTGGGTATGCACAATCTAATCTAAGATATTTAATGAATTAAAAAATCTTTAAGGTTCTTACCCTCTCTAGTCACCAATTTTCCAAAATAAAAACACAATAATTAACATACCCAATCATGTGTATTCATTCCTTATTATTAGAAATATAAGCTCTCTTATTTTTACTTCTTGATTTATGTCTTAAGTAATCACTAATTTTATACATGTTTCATTACATGTTATGCATGTATCATAGTTCAATGTTTTTCCCTATATTAAATACTATTTTTCATGGGTAATTTTAGGTCTACAGTTTTAATTTTATGATAGTGCTTTTTATTTATTATATGACTATAATATAAGGGTGAAAATTTAGACATATAAATTAACATTTAATCTAAAACATTATACTTATAACCACTTCTTATACACATTTAGCTCATGCCTCATTCCATGGTATTTAAAATACTTTTCCTTCAATTATATGTATATGACCCATTCCTACATGAAACTAATGATCTCAAAATGTTAATATTCCTCATTTTAAATATCTCAATCTTATCCCTTGAATGATCAAAAAGTTACAACTCAACTATATCTACTCCTTAATCAAGGTAATTATATTTAGATTATTCCAATCCTTGGTCCTATAAAAATTTTGTTGGCCACATCCTCCCATAAAATAATGGATATTTTTTCAAATTCAAACTCATTTAATGTGTCATCTCACAAATTTATCAAGTCCCATCTAAAGGAATTACAAAATGGTCACTATAAATCCTAAATTTCAAGCCATGTTGACCAAGAGGCTTGAAAATGGAAAATAATTATAACATATAAATTCATATTAAGATAAAATAAGCTATTTTTCCAAATACAAAGTCCAAACATACTTGGTAACCACGATCTAAGGATCCATACACTTTCAAATGTCATAAGTCATGATTGAAGAACATAAATTCACAATAATTACACCAACATCTAACATTACACTAGTATTTCACACACACATTCATAGCATGGGATAATTACTTGTGTTTTATCCCTCTTCATAGTATTGGTATGTAGGTAATGCTCAACATAGGGGGTGTTTAGGTCTAGAAAAAATTTAACTAATAACCACTTTTTATGTTTTATTTATTTATTAGTAGTAGTCAATTGAACTAGGGTTATAAGTGAAGAAGAAGGCATACAATGGTTTCTATGACAAATTGAGAGATCTCACATATCTTAAAAGAACATAAAAGTGAAGAAAACTTGTCAAATTAATCATAGGGCACAAAAACTCACCTGATGTTGATTCACCCTAAGGATGACCATGTAGGCCACCCATATCCAATTACATTATCCCTATCCCATATCTAAGTGAAACAATATTTATTATTAACATAATTATCACATATCCTCCTAATTAATTTTATAGTTTATGTCTCAGTCCTACATTATCAAATTTTGATCTAAGTAATTTGTCTTTATTATTTTCCCTTTTAACATCTTTCTAAATTTTACAAGTTTTTAATAAGTTTGTGTCATTCACTAAAAATATATAGTATTATGATTTTACATAGAATATTTTATAATTATGTAAGTAAATCATTTTATTTTCCAAATTTGATCAAACATAAACCATACTAAGTCTGATATAAGATCATATTACTATTATTATACTATATTGATATCAAGATAAATTACTAGTGCAATATTGGTAATGGTCATAGAAAAAATGGTTAAAATATATTTGAAATAATTGGAAAAAATAATATTTAAAATTTAAATTCCCAATGGAATCACTAGATTTTATTAGATTTAAATTTTTAACCTCAACTAATCTACATGTTTTCCTATTGTAAAGGTTAAAATGAAATTATACCAATATAATCATAGGGACCTATGACTAAAAATCAATTCTTAAGCATTAAAAGTGTATTCTAATGGTTAAGAGAGTTTTTGAGACTTAACCACATTATTGGGATCAATGAATTTTAATTTCAAACAATAAAACAACTTAATAAAAATGAGAAAATTTTAATGAAAATATCACAAACAACACGAAATATTCCAAGATAATTATTTTTTGGTAATAGATATTAGAGTTTCATTAAGTGTTATTAATCATATATGATAGATAAAACTATTCAAAATTAATCCTTTGATTGATTAAATAATATTATCTTTAATTAATTAATAAAATATCTATTTATAATAATGATATTCTTATTTTTATTTCTTATCACTCCACTTAAATAAAAAAAAAACAAAGAGAGAAAAAAAAGAAGAAAAAAAAACAAGAAAAAAACAATATTATAAAAATTAAATTAGACTATGAAAATAAAATAAACACCATTACTAATCTAGAAGTAATAAAAATAAAGTAAAGAGATTGATACTAAAAAAATAAGATTAATTTAAATTGAATAACTAAACTAAAAATAATATCAGTACACAATAAAAAGTGTGAATATTAACTAAAATAATTGAAATTAGAAGTATCAAATAAAGAGTTAACTTGATCTGAGATTTAAAAAAAATTTGAAATTTAACTGATAAGGTATTAATTTCATAACTGATTTATAGCAATTATAAGAAGAAAAAGTTGCAGATAATGAAAACTCATTAATTTATCTTATAATTTATGAAGCATTATTAATTATTTGGAAAAATTACAAATGTAAACTACACATATGAAAGTATTATTTTTTAGTCATAAAATATTAAAAATATTGGTCATATTTAGAAAATTAGTTTATAAATAAGATTATCAACTTGGAGATACCTGATTTTACTAAGTAGGACACTTCACCATCAGGTAATATATTGTTTGATCTTATTTCAAGTAATACTCGATCTCATATATTTATGATAGAATCAAAAGCACAATATGAAACTTGAGCTTAGTATCTCTTGAACCTGTATGAGTTCCTCACT
>JARHVA010003964.1:682500-747500 GCA_037957365.1 Torreya grandis
TTTAGCAATCAATATATCCAATCTATTTCAAATTCACAAAATCATGTAGATTAAATGTTTTTCTTTCACCAAGATTATGTTGATAACATATTACATAGTCTGACATCCCATGTAAATACAAAAATATCATCTTCACCATAGTCCAATGTTCCTTTCCTATATTTGACTTAAAGTTTCTCACAACTCTCACTACATGAGTAATGTAAATTTTGGTATTGACCATTGCATAAATTAAACCACCATCACCCCTAGCATACATGACAAGAGACATGTACTCAATTTATTATCCTATTTTAGGACATTATTTAGTAAATAAATTTTGACCAATAAGAAATGGAGTATTGACAAGATTAATTTCCTACATCTTAAATCTTTGTAGTATCATCTTGATATACTTCCTTTTATTTAATCATAGTTTCCTATTTACCCTATCCATTATAATTTCAAATCCTAAAATATATTTTTTTTCACCAAGATCCTTTACATCAAATTTAAATGATAATTGAAACATAACTTAGACGATCATTTCCTTATTATTACCAATTAACACTATGACATCCACATACAATATTATGATAATAAAATTTTCACCTTTCTATTTAAAATAAACATAGAAATTATATTTTATTCTTTTATGCCCAAGTCCCAACACACATATAACAAGTTTATGGTTCCACATTCTTAGTGATTGTATCATTCCATACATAGATGTTTTCAACCTTCACACCAAATCCTCCTTACCCATTATCTTAGATATTTCTAGCTAAGTCATGTATATTTACTCTCAAGCTCACCATGTATAAAAGTTGTCTATAAATTCATATATTATATTTTTAAATCCAAATTATAAAAATATCTAGAAAAAATATTATTTAATGTAATTTGGCAAGAGGAAAAAAATATTACCAAAATCAATTCCCTCTACCTTAGAGAAACCCTTTTCTACTAAGCAAGCTTTATACTTATCCATTATCCCATTTTCATTTTGCTTATGCTTATATACCCATTTCAAACTAACATATTTTCTTCCAAGAGGTAATTTTTCACATCTTAACCCACTCTACAAAAACTATTAAATTACTAGTAAGGGATATGGAACTAATGATTCATAGTTCTGATTTCATATAATATACAGATATTTATGCTATATAATTGGTAATTATATTATTTATTTTTATGATTATTTATGTTCTAGGACATTTTCATATGTTTATAAATGTAATATGCACTATGATTATGTTTGACTATGAATTTATTTATGAATTTGACTTGTATATTTAGTTACATTACAACAGTTCATTGATAATTATATGTATATATGAGTACTTGATTTTTTTTATAAGCTCAAACTAACTACCTTTTTTTTATCAAGGTGTTTCTAGGCCTATCCCATCCTCACAAATGGTACATAGGGAGAGTATCATAGGGGAAAAGGGTGAAGATATTAGTAATGGGGATAAAGAAAACTAAACCAAACCCATATACACACACCACAATCTTCTTTTCTTAGATGAAATAAAGGGTAATAATTATTTTACTAAATATTTGAGCATTGCTTACATTATTTGTCCTTGTAGATAGTAAGGCATGGTTTCATTTTTTTTGATTTAATCACTTATCTTGATTCTCTGATTAACATAACATATGAATATTATGTATTAACTATCGTGTTTTCATTAAAACTTGATATGAATTAGATTATGTTAAATTGTGCAAGGTAAACCATTTAAGTGTTTTAAATCTTATGAGAGTGTTGGGTGTTTATTGATATTGTTTAATTATTTGCTTTAAGTCCCTTTATGGTGACGAAATTGGGTGTGGGTGAAATAAATTAAAATCACCCAAAGTAATTTAATTAAAATAATTCTAACTTTGGAACTTTGGATTTTGTTTTTTAAATGTTTACTAGTAAATTACCACAAATTTGAGGGGAATAAATTAGGTTTTAGTTATGTTGTGTTTGACTTGGCCATTATCACAATGATCTATTGCATGTGGTCACCATGTTGTAAATTAGGGTATGGGACTATGAATTTATAGACATAGTATGTAGATTATGTGGAATTGAAGGTGAGTTCATAATGAATCACTTACAATTTAGTAAAATATGCAACTATCCATTAAAAAATGTGGATGTAATTTGGGAAAAGAATAATAAGGAAAAATATGAAAATGAGGAAACAACAGGAAGAGGAAAAGAGCTCAACAAGAAATAAAAAGTTACCATTTCACATATTTAGTTGGTGACCATTGCGAAATTAGCTCAACAAATGCATGGGTTTTACAAACACTATGATATCTATCTGAACATATACTTGTTTCTATTCGGATGATTTCATACAATTGTAGGTTTTAATGGTAATTTTAATTATAGTTATATAAGTGACTATTTTTATTTGAAGTGGATAATTTTTCCATTGGTTATACAATTAGTTAAAATTATTTGAATAGAGTAAACTGTTGAAGAAATTATATATACATATACATATACATATACATATACATACATATAATAAATAAATACACACACACACACACACACACACACACACACACACACACACACACACACACACACACACACACACACACACACACACACACACACACACACACACACGTGTGTGTGTGTGTGTGTGTGTGTGTGTGTGTGTGTGTGTGTGTGTGTGTGTGTGTGTAACACATTCCTAAATTTTATGTTATTGGAATGGTTTTTTAATTTATAAAATCAATATGGCATATATTTCATATGGAACATATATAGGTTATATTCAAATATTATGTAAAATAAGAGATTTACATGCAATAAGAAAATGGTGGAATAAGTTATAAAGGACAATTTTATTGATGAAGTATAAAATAATCTCAAGATACATGACTTATGTTTTATGAAATATATTAAGACACATTTAGTTTATATGTTTAATTTAGTTAGATATTATCAGATCTTATATGATTTGAGTTTTAAAACAAAGAGAGATATGCTATAAAAATTGATAATTTATTAAATCTTGGATTCTTTTTTCTAGACTTATATGCGTGTCTAGTTTGAATATAGTTTATTAAAATAACTTATACATGTTATTATTGAGTTTGAGCTATTGGATATAATTAAATTATTTAGTAAATAATTATTATACCCTACATAGTTGTTTGGATTGATGTATGTTACAATTTGTATTTATTATGCCTTGAATTTGTATGTAAAATTTCCTATGCATGTTTCATATGATAACAGGTGGTAGATATATGAGGATGTTGACTTTAAACTCATATATATACCCCCTAATAGCATATTTTATGTGAGTGGAATTGACTTGGATCTATGTGAGATATTATTTATATAATGAAAACTTTGGCCAAAATAATTTTATAACTAAGACATTTTCTTCCATTATACTTTCTAGTTTACATGTGTATGATGATGTCATATTATATAGGTGATTATCTTACATGGTTTATGTAATTGATGTATGTATTAGTGATTGTATACACATGTTTTCTATTTGATTTCCCTATACCCGTGCTATTTTTATCTACCCCTTCATGAAGGGAAGGGCCACTCCTAGTAGGGAGGTGTGTAGGAGACTAAAAATCTATAGTTAGATGAAATTCATCTTGATAATGTTCTCCCTCTCTTCAAATATTAAATGATTTAGTAATAATACTCATGGATAATTATATGAATCATTGATTTTTTTATGAGACTTATGTCTGTTCTACATGTTATATTTTATATTTGACCTTGTATTGAAATGTAATATGAAGTACATTATTATTGATGACTATTTAACAAAACAATGGATGTGAGACATGTATATAATTATAAATATTGTAACATCAATGGATGTATGTTAATTTATAGTTGTATTGTGGATTATATGATTTGATATACTTGACTATTTTCACTATTCATTTTTTGAGAAATATTCATATTATATTCTATTAGAGACTATTTGAAATCTAAATGGATTATATTATTAACCATTGAGTTGATACATTTCTATATTTATTACTATAATACATTTTTTATACAAAAATTGAATTTAAAAATGATTATGGATGGTCTTATATGTAATTTATATTGAATTTTTAAAAATAATTGTGTAAATTTTATGCAATCTAGTGGGGTCTTAACATTGTGGTATAAAAGTGAAGGTATAATTCTCATACCTAATGATTCCACTAACATAAAATTAATTATCATAATTTTAGTGAGTAGAATGGAAAGATGTAAATTGATTCAAGAGGGGAATTTTAATGTGAACCCTAAAGTTGACCTTAATCAACTATAACTTTACCAAGCTACAAAACTTGATAAAATACTTGTTATCATGAATGAGATTAGAGACAGGATAGAATCTTTCGAGGGAAAAGTTCAAGGACTAAAGGAGGAAAATGAACAAGAGGTTTTATAAGAACAACCATATGATTGGGAAGAGCCTCAATGTTAGTGGCATGATGAGGATAAATAAGTATGAATATCTCAAGTAGCTATAGAGCTTGCATAAGATATGAAGAAACTGAACCCACCCAAGTTTGATGGTATAATATTGGGTGATGTAGTTAAAACTTGGATCACTAAAATGGAAAAAATATTTCAATATTTGAAAATATTTTGTGGTGACTAAGGATGTTTGGGGAGCTTACCAATATGATGGTGAATCATCAACTTGGTGGGATAATAAGAAGTTTGATATGAGCCTTGATTCCACTACCACTACTTGGGAGTAGTTTGTGACTCTTTTTAGAGAATGATGGCTACCCCAATTTTACTTTGATTAGAAATTAATATATTTACAAAATATGAAGCAAGGGGATTTGTTAGTAAATGAAAACTAAGAGAAATTCATAAAAAAATTGAAGTATATTTTGAAATATCATAAAGATGAATGTTTTCAAATCAAAAAGTTCATTATGGGCTTAAAACCCCAAATAGGATGTGAAGTAGATTTGTGTGGACCATCTACCATGGACCAAGTTTTTCAAAATTTAGTTAAGTAAGAAAAAAATTTGAAATCACTTGTATAGTTTAGATAAAAATTCAAAAATGAGTTTGGAAGCTCAATAATAACCTTCAAGAAAAAAAACTATAAATAGAATGGGAAATCCAAGAACTTATTTAATATCCAAAATGTAATATTTAGTAATGTTTTAGGGAATAGGAAAATTGGAAGTGGGTTTAAATAAGGATTCAAGTGAGTTAATAAAATTGAGAGGAAGGGACCACCTGTTGGATGTTTTACAATAGGAAGAGACCATTATGCTAAGGATTGTCCTCAATGAAAGATATATGGTAAAAATAAGAATCCATCAACCTCTACATTACAATAGGGAACCTTTTAATAGTGTATTTATGTAGTAGTTGACAAACATCAATTGTAATTTCAAGCTTTTCCCATTGAAGTATCATGTAATTTATTTGGGAAACCTATTTCTATTTTGAAAAATAAAGGAGCCACTAGATTTTTTATCTCTCCTATAATGTTAATTAAATTATCTAGAAAATTTGTTATTATAGAAAATGCTTGGTCAATTCAGTATGGGAATGAATCCAAGGTTAGAATTGACAAATGTCTTGTTAAGGTTGAGATAAAGTTTTTATAATCCATTATGATTGTTCTTTATAAAACACCACTAGGGTCATATGATGTGATCCTAGGAGTAAATTATCTATCTAAACATAAATCAAAAGTTGATTATTTTATTAAGAAATTTAAGTGTTTAGATGATTTGGGAAATCAAACCCAAATTCAAGGAGAAAAAATAATGTTGAAACTAAGGTAAATTTAAGCTATTAAATTGAAAAAGGCTCAATTAAATGGATGTCAAGTGTTCCTAGTCAAGATGTATGAAATTAGTGAAGCTAAGGAAACCTTGGTAGAAAGTTATGCTTTTATATAAAAAGTTTATGATGTTTTTCTAGAGGAATTATAGGGTATACCTCCCAAGAAGGAATTTGAATTCACCATTGATATAATTCAAATATTATAATCAAAATCCAAGGCAGCTTGTAGAATAATAATAACTGAGTTAATTAAGTTAAAATTATAACTTTAGGAAATATTAACCAAAGGGTTTATTTGTCCAAGTGTTTCACCATGGGGTGAACCTATAGTATTCATAAGTAATAAGGATGGATCCCTTCATCTGTGCATTGACTACCAACATATAAATAAGGAAACAATCAAGAACATGTATCCTTTACCCCATATTGATGATATTTTTTTATCAAATGCATGGTAAAACTATATTTTCAAAGATTGATATTCATGTTGGGTAACATCGATTGAGAATTAGAGAGGAAGATACTCTAAAAATAGCTTTGAGGACTCAATATGGGCATTATAATTTTATGATGCTTCCTTTAAAACTAACAAATGCACCTACCATGTTCATGAACCTCATGAACAGTGTGTTCAAAGATTACCTTGATCAATTTATGTGAGTCTTCTTCAATGATATTCTAATCTATTATAAAAGTAAATAAGATCATGTTGAGAATTTACATTTGGTCTTAAAGTAATTATGGAAGCATAAAATATATGGAAAATTCCCTAAGTATGACTTCTTTCAAAGAAGAGTACAATACTTGGGGCTTTGTAAAAGGAATTTATGAAGATTATGCCAAGATTAGAGCCATTATGGAGTGGCCAACACCCAAAATGTACATGAGGTGAATATTTTAATGGGTTTAGTAGGGTATTACATCAAGTTTATACCAAATTTCTATAATATAGCTAATTAAATCACCTCTTTTCAATGGAAATAAAAATAATTTGTTTGGTTTGATAAGTACAAAGAAGTCTTTCAAGTTCATAAAATGAGGCTTATTTTAGCACCAATGTTGAAGATTATAGATCCAAATGGTCATTTTATAGTTATAAAATATGTTTTAAGAGATGGTTTAGGAGGATTTCTTACATAAGATGGCTTAGGTATAGCCTATGAATCAAGCAAATTGAAGCCTTATGAGGAAAAGTATACTCTACATGACCTAGAATTAACTCCCATATTTCATGCTTTACAGGTTTTGAGGCATAATTTTTTTGGAAATCATTTTCATTTTAAAACTAATAATTTTGGATTCAAGTATATATTTACCCAACCTGACCATAAGTCTCATCAAATACGATGGTTAAATTTTTTATCAGACTATGATATTGACATTAAATATATTAAGGGAAAATAAAATAGAGTTACAGATG
Organism: Torreya grandis; assembly: GCA_037957365.1. Classification (NCBI taxonomy): domain Eukaryota; kingdom Viridiplantae; phylum Streptophyta; class Pinopsida; order Cupressales; family Taxaceae; genus Torreya; species Torreya grandis. The sequence goes on from JARHVA010003964.1 coordinate 689,709, forward strand.
CCCTTAGTTAGAGAAGGTATATTGTAGCATTAGCCACTATAAGGAGTGATTTTTTAGATTAATTACTAAATTTATCACTTAGAGAAGAATTATACAAACAATTAAATAAAGGATTAATTGAGAGTTCTTAGGATTGTAGATACCATAGATTTCAATTTGAGAATGATGAACTTTTATGATATAATGGTAGAATATATGTACATGATAGGGAAAATTTTATAGATATTGCACCAAAATAACTACACAATGATCCATATTTAGGACATCTTGGAGTGACTAAGCTTTTATTAGAATTAATATCATTTTATATCTATAAGGGAATTAAGAGGGATGTAATAGGCTTTGTTTCTAGATGCTTAGAATGTCAATTAGTTAAGGTTGAACATGTGAATTTTATTGGGTTATTGTACCCACATTTCATACCAAAGTGGAAGTGGAAAGTTATTAATATGGAATTTTTCCAAGGATTGTCTATGTCTAAAAACTATATTGGTAGTTGTGGATAAATAATCCAAAGTATCTCACTTCATTCTAGGTAATATAACAAATTAAACACCAATACTCACCAAAAGGTTTGTAAATGAGGTATATATATGAATATGTTTCCATAAAATATAATTTTATGTTGTAAGTATAACTATTGAAGGGGGCAAATCAGTGACCTTAAAATAATCATTCAATTTCACTTATCATTTGTAGTCATATAAAATGCAAAAATTGGTAACTTGAGCATGGATAATGACACCCAACCTTTAGGTTCCTCACAATTTATTTCAAGACCCTCTTATGACTATTTTCATTAATTCCCAGTCATCCATAGCCTTCTAGACTTGATCCCAACTGAGTCAGACCCCTCTTTCCATGAAAAATCAATCCCCCCAAGTCCCATTTGCTCAAGATAGTAGCACCCAATTTCAACAATAGTGTTGGTACCACTAGTGTCCGCTTTTGGTGCTCTTGTCCAAATAGTCAAAAACCATATTTTATAAAATAGATAGAAAGGTAATTGTATTTATAGTTTTGTCAGCTACATACTAGACTAGATTTAGTAATTTTAGTCTAATTTTGCTCAAAAAATCTAGATATAGGGGGAATCATCATGACATGATGAATCTCACTTCCATTTTAAGATAGGGGATTTGGTACAATTTTCAAATAAAAATCCATGTTTTAAACACTATTGATTGGGGGAAATGTGCATGGCACATTTTCTTTCTTTTATTTTCAAGTTCAACATTACCCAAGCATTCTTAGTAGTTGCATGCCTTATTCCATCTATAGATGGTTGGCATCATTTTGGAATGGATTTCATACAATAATAACTTATTGAGTTCCTAATTTCTCAATTGAATTTCATAGAATCCTAGTGCACTAGTTTTGAGTGGCTTTCATACTATCCTAATCTCCATCTTCTAGAGTGGCCAAGAGTGGCCTAGTTTCTAGCATATATTTAGCTATCCATGCCAACATTGTTAGATCACAATATATTCATGGGATTTAGGAGCCATATCATATGACACACATCTCATACCAGTATCAATTCATAGCTTCACTTCATAGGGCAATGATGGAGCCAAATGACTAGCTAGCCTTTGTATTCTTGAGCCACCTATTCAGAGGGATTAGACACATAGTACAAATATAAATTACCATACATAAGACCACATAGATTCACTTAGTGGGTGATGATGTAACTAAAGGGCTAGAATTTATATTCTTGAGCCACTTCTAACAAATTAAGCACTTAGCTATGTTCTTTATATTACTCTTAGTTTACCATACATCTAATATTACTCAACATCATAATAGGTTTCGTATTGGTCCACATACCTAGTGAGGTGTATTCATTCCTTTCTCTTCTTCTCTATCTTACCTAGCTTTGCATGTTCTTATTTTAGATATAGCATATCTAATAAGAATTGATCTAATTTTTATTTTATCTTATAGATTCACACTTCATAGCATACTCTCTCTATGCACACCTAATATCACACAACTTCATGAGCTTCACCCTTGTAATTAAGTTCAAGTATGCTTTCTATCTTTTCTTTACCATAGTATTTCACTTTGTTGCATCACTAGAATAAAGGGGGTAAATGTAGTCATATAAAATGAAAAAATTGATAACTTAAGCATGGCTAATGACACCCAACCCTTAGGTTCCTTGTGTTTCTTTTCATGACCCTCTTAATCTTATTTTCACTGATTCCTAGTCATTTCTATCCTTCTAGACTTGATCCCAACTAAGTTATACCCCTCTTCCCATGATAAATCAATCCCCTCAGGTCCCATCTACTCAAGATAATAGTGCCACACTTAGACTATAACACTGGTGCCACTATCATCTACTTTCGGTGCTATTATCTAAGACCATTTCTATCCCCAATAGTTAATTTATTCTAGTTTTCCATCCTTATCCTTATCAACCTATCATGATTACATTTAACCCATGATTGATAGATCCCTATAAAATCCCATTCAAAGATCATTTGGAAAGGGTTGGCAATTATCACTAAGGAAACAAGAATACAAGTAAGACTACTCAATCAATATTCCCTATTATATGCATACAACCAAAAAAAACACTTAAAAACTCATTAAAATCCATACACTAATCCCTATCCACATCAAACACATCCATTTTATAAATCACATCAAGTGGGAGAATTACATATGGTTTGATCCCACTTCAGAGTATTAGTATGTAGGCAACATGCCCACACATGAGGTGTGATGCACATCCAGTGAATTTTACACAAACTAACCTCCACCCTCTTACTCAAAATTGGTCAAATAATAATGGAAGATAGGGTTTTAAGAAAAAATCTACTCTATAGAGAGATATACAGACTTTTGACTGATAAAACTTCATAGATAGGGTCACACAGACATACTATAAAAAACCCAAAAAGCTTAGATCCTCAAGAAAATAGTGGAAAATGTGGACTATATCAATAGTGCCACTATTATCTAATTTTTTTGCTCCAATCCAATCATAAAATGAGATTTAGATCTTAGTTTTTGATAGTGTATCAGTCCTATAAAGTGAATTCTAGCTTCTATTTCAATCAAACTATTTAGTTTCTAGCAATGTTTTTTTATTCTCCTTATTAATATTTTTAGTAAAGTTTGAATTTCATTTAATTTAAAAAAATCATTATTTTATATTTATTTAATGCTTTTACTACTTAGACCCTTTAACTAAACTAGGAATAATACCTCAATATTTCTAAAATTGTTAAATCATCATTCATTCAAATATATACATCAAATAATGCATAAAAAAGCATAAAATAAAACACATATTTGAATACATTACTATAATAAATTAATAAATATTTAGTGAGGCATGAACCCCACAAGGAGTACCAACCCCTCACTAGTTAAGCATCAACTCAACTAGTCCTTTAACAAGCACTAACTTACAAGGAGACACCAACCCCCTACATGAATCAGCACCAACTTAGCCTTATAGAATATATTATTACATTTAGACACATATTTCTCACTCAAATAATTATTATCACGTTCTTTTTCTCTTCATACTTCTTTTCTCTCTCAAGTAGCCTATTAGGCCTCTTCACATAGCTAACCTTCTTCTTGGTAGATTTAGGTCATATGAACTTTTTCATAATATATATAATAAATTCTATAACTTAATTACATATTTAACACAACTATATTATTTTATTAAATCCCTTTACCTAGTTTCCAAACCTCTATATCATTCATTCACATCATCAATATTTTAACTAGTTAAATTAGGCCTATTAGACCATCTTCTTATACTTGACTCTTGATTTCATATACCTTGGTTTTCTATAAAACTCTCCATACTTAGATAAAAAAAATTAATATATCAAAAAACATGTTTCATTTGAGAAACAACCACTTCATAGGTTGGTTATTACTCATAAGGATTAAAACCACTATTAGGCCTAATAGAGACCTAATGTAATTAAGCCTTCTCAAAGCACATGTTTCACCTTGACTACCTTAGAATATAATGAGCCTCAATAAATGGATTAAACAATTATTAAATTATTAAATTATACCCTTGATAATCTCACCTTATTTCCCCAATGCCATTTAGCTCATTTCACTTTTTGAACCACACCATTTGGTCTACTCGCAATTAGGCCTTCTTACTTCTAGAAAGTTTTCCAACTAAAATGAATCACAAAACTAATTTTATCATAAAAAATACCATTAAAAAAAATTTAAATATCCTTCATGACCTTATTGTAATAAAAAAATCACTATATACTTCAATACAAATATTAAAGCCTCAAACTCACTTCTGCAACATGACCACTTAGAATTGCTTGAATGTTCCAAAACCCAATTATGAATCATTGACCACCAATCATCTATAAAAGTAAATTTCATGACTTTAAATTCAATAATAATAACCTGATATACCCTTTAAAACATAATTTTAATTAGACTCTTCAGATTTGATTGAATCACCTCAAACTCATCTCTGTTAGATGACTACTTAGAACTGCCAAAAACTTCAAAAACATAGTCATGAAAACAAAGACTTAGAACACTTATAAAATAAATATCATGAAATTAAAATGTGTTTATATTATCCTTAAACATCCTTATAACATATTTAAATAAATATATTATAATTTACAATATCAATATTGGTCTTACAGACCAATCTCATGGCTTGATTCTACTCTGACCTCATTATGTTAGACAAGTCAGTTTGAGAGCAAATGTATTCCATACACATATCCAAATATTATATATAAAATTTATATGTGTTACATATATTAAAAAACAACCCAAGTTAATTGTATCCATTCTTAATACATAGAAACACATCCCTAATCTCATTCTCACTTTTTCTTAGTTTTTCTCACTATCTTCCTCACTAGACCTTTTTAATAATAGGTCAAATTATATGACCATTTTAACACATTTGAAGTTTTTAAATTTATAATAATCATATATGAATAAAAAATAAATGTCTCACACATCATCTATCAATCATTTTCATGCTTTGATCTGGTCAACCCTACCTACTACATCAAAAATATGAGAAACAAGGGTTTTACTATAGCTTCCACTCACTCTTATAATAGAATAATTCCACCTATAGGTACATATGAGAGTCCTCTACATTATATATTCATAAAAATAGGTTATCTAATTCATTATGAGCCATTTCCAACTAGATATTTTGTATCAGTTCACTATGAGGGTTTTAGATCAGTTTCCATTCTTAACATTTGTTTATAAAGATCTACCCCTGAAACCAACTCCTAATGATTAGAAATAATTTAAATGAAACTTTTAAATCTCTTCATAATATCTCATATTCCCATAAAATAGTCACATGTGCCAACAAAGATATGAAACACCTTATCAGGTCTACAACACCTCATTCTATCACTCAAGAGACCTTAAGACCCACTTTTCATGCTTTATCCTTCAAAAATTAACCTCATACTTAGTAAAAATAATTGATAAAACCTTTCACACCTATGATAATTCTATCATGAGATATATAACCTTGTAAATTAAACCTGGTCCCTCATTAGGCCACACTAGGTCTTTTTGCATACTAGGCCTATACCTATAAGCCATACATAGACCTTGACACACCTTGAAACCTATTTCAATACTATAAACACCTCATTATCATGTCATATAAATTCATACCATGATCATGAAATACCAATGTTATTCTCATAAGCCTCATATTATTCACATCATGCTATCTAGCCTATGCCTTCTCACTAGGTCTCTTCATGCAAATGAATAAGCCATGAACTAGACTTGAAATATCTTATAAAAGTGTATTACATTATAACACATGTATAAATAGTTTCAAAAATATTATCACATGATCTAACATTGATTTTCATTCTTGATAACACCTCAAGACTCCTTATTAGGTCAGGCATGGTCTAGGACTAGTTTGGTTGCATGAATACGGTTAAGAACTTACCCCTAAAGGTTTACCTTGGAACTTTCTTGAGTGTTTCAAAAATTCATCTACATTCTTGGGCATCATTAAACATCCTCTCATACCTATATTTATCCATCTTACTAGAACAACATCTTTATACACATGCTCATAATATGATAATGCTCTTTAAGACTAGTGCTCAAAAGTATGCTTACCTTATATATTGATCTTGACCTTGACATGTCATAAACCTCATGATAATTTCCAAGTTTCCTTCAAATTCTCTATAAATAGAGAAATAATAGGTTGCCTTCAAATTCTCTTTTATCATAATATTTCCTTGTTACATACCACTTCACCGTACATGACATCAACTTTGACCTTGACATTAATTACATCCATCTTATCCTGGACATCAATGACAACATTTATGCCAAAATACTAATAATAGGAACATACGTAAATAATATCCCCCTTTGTCATTGATTGAAAACACTCAAATAAAGTTGATCATTCTCATCTCCCAAAGCTGGATCTTCTTTAAACTAACCAGTCTCCCAAACTAGAACTTTGTCCCACTTTAACATTAATGACAAAGCATAATCTCTTGACAACTATCTAATCCTTAGACCTAAAAACCACACCTTTTCTCTCCAAAAAATGTCATTCTCTTCATTTGAAATAAACTCAACATATATTAGGCTCAGAACTAACTAACTTCATGAATACATTAGTCTTCCAAACCATTCCATAATTCAAAATTTCTTCTTGACTACTATAGATCTTCTTGGAAAAGACACCTACTCATGGAGAAAGATTGGATCCCCTTATCTCCATGAGATATTAAGAAATTATTATGAATGTGAATTATTTTGATCAAGTCATCATACAAATACTTTGTAAACCATCTCTTGCAATCATACCTCCAACCTATTATTGACTAAACTTTGGATTTAAAATAAAGAATACAAATCTCCCCCTAAGACCAAGCATCTTTCATGATTATGCTCACCAGTTGAGTGCCTCCATGAAGCATAATATATTCAACACTTATCTAGGGTACTAAAACAACATAAACTCAAGAGATTATTATATCTCCATGTCCTCAGTAAACTAAACTTTATTGATGATCTTCTTAGGCTTGAATAGCCTCTTTGGCTTGACCTCTTCAATTTCCATTTGAATAACATTATAAATTAGTCTATTTGTCTTGATTCCATCCAAAACTTGATATGATTGGGAGAATTCATGGCACTCATTTACATTTGAACTATGCTCCACCAAGGTAAATAGTCTATTCATTCTTGCATATTGATCATCATTCACTGTAGCTACCTTTGGTCTCCATTCACTATCTTGTCTTCTTTATTACACTCTAGGGTCCTCAATATTATTATTTTGACTTGAGAATCCATGCTTAGAAAACGTTGAAATATGACCAAAATTTCAAAAATTGAAACACACTATTATTATTAATGGAAACACACCATTACCCATACCTCTTGATTGATGATTCTCCTTATATTTCCATGAATATTCATTCTTGAAGGGTCTTCTACAATTCCTTAATCTATGACCAAATTAGTTACATGAATAAAAATAACCATGGAAAGGATTATCATACCTTATATAATTATGATTATTGATAGGATTAGTCTTCATTTTATCAGCACCATCATTCTTTAATTTACCATTGACCTTTAAAGTTTGGTTCTCCTTGATCACACTAGTATTCTTATTTTGGTCTCCATTGAAACCAAGGCCTATTTTATCATTAGAAATATTTTTACTATTCAGGATGTTATCTAGATCATTGGTACCCTTTTAAAAATTCATAAAGGACTTTACATTACTCCATACATGATCCAACTTAGTTCTCAAATAATACACTTTAGTTACATATCTGACACATTCTTCTTTTTTAGCCTTTAGGCTTGCAGTCATAATCTCAATTTGAGTCTCCACCTATTTGACTATTTCTTCTTGTTCCTTGGAATAGTTGCTCAATCTCTATTCAAACAAACTAATTTACTCCTCTTAATATTTGACAAGATAACTCATTACCTTATTTCTTCACCATGTTTAGTTATTATAGAGTGTTCATCAACTCAACCTCAAAGTCCACCTCATATTATTCTTCATCTCAATCACCAACAATACCTCCAAACCACGTTGAATCTTCTTGATTTGTAGAGATTACTTCCTCAAACATGAAGAGAACTTCATTGACATTAGGATCAACACCTTCATGGTTAATCTCAAAATCACTTCTCTCAATCTCATCAGATGAGATGAAGTCTTCCTTGGTGTAAAAGCTTCTTTTATTCTTAAAAAACATCTTCTTGTCATCATACTTAATGAAGCTTTTATTACTTTTATCATACCTATAAGACTTATTTTCATCATCATGAACTTAATAATGATCTTCATCATCTTTTGTCTTATGCTTATGAGGTATATTATTATCAAAGTGTCTAATTTCTCCACAATTGAAGAACTTGAAGGGTAGTTTACCCTTGTATTTACCTGAACCAATTTTTAACTTTCTTTCAAACATAACTATCAACTCATCATCATCAATATCAAAAACATCATTGTATTTGACTTTATTACCTTATGTTTTTTTTTCCTTTGACTTATTTTATACCTTAAATGCATCTTCCTTCTTTTCAAGTATTTATTCATTTTTCCTCATCTCATAGGTTGTTAGGGTGCATGAAGTCCATCCACCTCTAAATTATTTAGATCTTGCATCTCTTTAATAACATACACTTATAATCAAACATAGGAGTTAGAGATATCAAGATATTTTGAAGAACATTAGACTCTTTAAACTATTTAGATATGAATCTTATGATGTTGACCACTTAATCAACCCTCAATAGGTAGGCTACAATAGTCTCATATTCATGCATCCTTAGGTTTTCAAACTATCTTCTAAGTTTTTAATTTAGTTAACTTGAACTTGGAGTATCTATCATGGATAATATTCAAATTATCCCAAATATATTTGGTATACATATAGTTCATCACTTTCACAAGATCTACAATGATAGGCCACAAATAATACCATTCATTGCTTTTGAATTATTGTCATTATCCTTTTTACCTATTGCATCTGTATTAGAAATAAAGGGGGTAGTATATCCATCCAAAATTGATTGAAAAACATTATGACCTTGAGATATAAAATATTTTCTCATCTTGACACTATAAAAATCATAATTATATCCATTTAATGATAAAGCCTTACTTTTAGAGAAACCACCTTGTGCTTGACTAGCCATATTTGCTTACTTAGGATCTCCTTTAGGCTATTAGGCCTGATTCAAAGGACTTGATCTAATACCAATTTTTGTAATTAAAATTACAAATATATGAGGGTGAATTAATGTATTTAAAACAATCATTCAATTTTAGTCACCATTCATGAAGCATTCAATCAAACACATACATCAACCAATGCATAAATAATCATCCACATAAGAATATAACATATGAACATAAGAGATATGTGGGAAACCATAATGGGGGATAAAAACAAATAAAAAATATTTTATAATATATTACTATAATAAATAAATATTTAGTGAGTCACTAACCCCATAAGGAACACCAACCCCTCACTAGTCAAGCACCAACTCAGCTAGTCCTTTAACAAGCACCAACTTACAAGGAGGCACCAACCCCCTAGGTGACACAAAACTAACTCAACCACATAGAAAATTTGATTAAAATTTTAAACATATTTCTCAATAATATTATTAATATCACATTAATTTTTTATTCACATTTATTTTAATCTCAAATAACCTATTAGGCCTCTTCGCTCAACTAGCCCTCTTCTTAGAAAATTTAGGTCATATAACCTTAATCACCATATATATAATAGTTATTATAAATTAATGACATATTAAACATAAATATATGATGGAATAAAATCCATATACCTATTTTCCAAACTTTTATATCATTCGTTCACATCATTAATATTCTAACTTGCCAAATTAGGCCTATTAGACCATCTTCTTATACTTGACTCTTGATTTCATATACCTTGTTTGGAAATAAATCTACAGTAATTGGATAAAACTTTTAATATATATAAATTCACATTTAAAAGGATAAAAAATAACTTCATAGGTTGGTCAGTACTCATAAGGACTAAAACCAACGTTAGGCCTAATAGAGACCTAATGTAATTAGGCCTTCTCAAAGCACATGTTTCATTTTGACCACCTTTGAACATCTTGAGCCTCCATAAATAGATGAAAAAATTCATTAAAATTTAAAATTTACTTATTATAATCTAAAATTATGTTCTCAACACTATTTATCTCATTTCACTCCTTGAACCACACCCTTAGGTCTAGTCACAATTAGGCCTTCTTATTGCCATAAAGTCTACTAGATAAAATTGAAGCACATGACTAATTTGATTTAAAAAACCATACAATTAAAACAAAAAAAATTAAAATTAATTAACTAAATGTAATAAAAAACTTCATTATACACTTAAATATATATCTTAAAGCCTCAAACTCACTTCTACAACATGACCACTCAGAACTGACTGAGTGCACTAAAACCTAGTTATGAACAATTGACCACCAATAATATATAAAAAGAAATTTAATGAATATAAATTCAATAATAATAACCTAATATAATTTTATAAAATACTCATGCTATTTAAAATATTCAAATCTAAGTAAATCACCTCAAACTCATCTCTGTTAGAAGACTAATCAGAACTACTAGAAACCTCGAAAACATAGTCATGTAAAGAAAGACTTAGAACACCTATATAATCACTTTGATTAAATTAAAATTGATTTATATGATCATTAAACATACTTATAACATATTTAAACAAATATATTATAATTTATAATATCAATATTGGTCTTACATACCAATCTCATGGCTTCATTGTACACATACCTCAATAAGTTAGGCAAGTCGATTTGAGTGTAAATTACTTCCATACATACACATATACAAATATTATATCCAAAAGGGATATGTGTTTTATGTATTTTAAAACAACCTAGTTTAATTGGATCCATATCTAATCCATGGAAACACATCCCTAATCTGATTATCACTTCTACATGGTTTTTTTCATTGTCTTCCTCATTAGGCCTTTTTAGTTATAGGTCAACTTCCATGACCAATTTAGCATATTCTAAGTATATAACCTGATTATAAAATTACATGAAAAAAAAATAAAAGTCTCACACATCATCTTCCAATCATTTTCATGCTTTGACCTGGTCAACCCTACCTACTACATTAAAAATCTAAGAAATAAGGGTTTTCCTATAGCTTCCACTTAGTCTTCTGAAAAACCAATGCCACTTGTAGGTACTTGGGAGAGTCCTATACATTATAAAATCATAAAAATAGGTCATATAATTCATTATCATCCATTTACAACAAGATATTTCTTGTTGGGTCACTATGATAATTTTAAGAGGGTTTTACACTAATTTCCATTCCTAACATTTGTTCATAAAGCTCTGCCCCTAAAACCAAATTATAATGATTATAAATAATTTTTAAGACCCTTTTTAATCTCTTCCTAAGATCTGAACTTCGCATGCAATAGTCATAGGTGATAAAAAGCATGATAAAAACCTTCTTAGGTCTACAACACCTCATTTTAGCACTCAAAAGACTTTAAGACCCAATTTTCATGATTTTTACTTCATAATTTAATCTCAAACTTGATCAACATACTTTATACAACATATCACACATTTTATAATTATATCATGAGCTCTAATACCTTGTAAATAAAACTTTATACCTCATTAGGCCATACTAGGTCTCTTTACATCCTAGGCATATACTTGTAAGCCATACTTAAAACTTGAAAACACATTAAAACCTCTTGCACTAATATGAACACCTCATTATCATTTCATATAAATTCATGCCATGCTCATAGACTACCACTATTATTCTCACAATCCTTAGACTATTATCCTCATCATGCTACTAAGCCTATGACTTCTCATTATGTCTCTTCATGTTAATGAATAAGCCATGAACTAGCCTTGAAATATCCTTTGAAAGATTATATACCTTATACACATGTTTACACAATGTCAAATATATTATCACATGATTTACCACTAAATTTCATTCTTGATGACACTTCAAAACTCCTTATTAGTTCAGGCAAGGTCTAGGACTAGTTTGGTTGCATGTTTAGGCTTAAGACCTTACCCTTGAAGGTTTACCTTGAAATTTTCCTAAGTGTTTCAAAAATTAATATAAATTCTTGGTCATCCTTAAAAATCAACTCATATCTATGTGTATCCATCTTACCATACCACCATCTTCATACACATTCTCATGATATGATAATACTCCTTAAGAATAGTACCCAAAATTATGCTTACTTTCTATCTTGATCTTGACATTGAGATGTCATAAACCTTAGAATAATTATCAGGTTGCCTTTATATTATCTCTTAATAGAGAGACAATAGTTTCTTTCAAATTATCTTTTATCATAATATTTCCTTGTCACATACCACTTCGCCATGCATGCCATCAACTTTGGCCTTGACATTAATGACATCCATCTTGACCTTGACATCAATGATAAAATTTACGTCAAAACACTGATAATATAAACATATACCTCAAATTTTTAGGTAAATACCCTATGATTTCCTTAAGGTTTTATTAAACTCTTAGTTTAGATTTGGGTATTGTTGAACAGTTTTTGGTCATTTAGAGTAAGAAATGGGCACCCCCTCTTTTGTGTATAAGTCTTCAATCCATGTTTTGGCTAAAATCATTCATCAAGGTGCCTTATCAGACCTATTCCATGAAAAAACCAAGTGTTTACCTCATTTCATTTAACCAAGTGTATTTCAAGATTGTCAAGAGGCCTTACTTAAGGAACTTTATGAGTAAGTTCTTTTTAAGGACCCAATTGAGTCTAAGCAACTCATAAAGGTAAGGAATTTCCTTAGAGGGCACTTCAACTATGTGTAGGGAAATTAAAAAAGTTCCAAAGGGTAAGTGTCTTTATAGAGGGCACTTGGTCAAGAAAGAGGATTGTTTTCAATATTTTGAAGGGTCAATTTCAAGAACATTGAAGGGCATGTGCCCTTGTAGAGGGAACTAAAGCAACAAACATGGCCAATTCAAAAATATTAAAGGGAAATTTGGATGCCAAGGATCCCTTATAGAGGGAAAGTGATAAACAAGTGGACCTTTCCAAAATATCTAAAGGGTATTTACAAGCACAAATGGCCCTTCCAGAGGGTAGCTAGCTGAAGAGGAAGACAAAAGGCAAAGGCTTGAAGGGCACTTGCCCTTTGGGAAAAAAGATAAGCCAAAAGGATATTTCCTTTAGACAAATGTCTGAAGGAATTCCTTTGAAAATTTGTTCAAAGGAAAGAGAGGCCTAAAGACACTTTCCCTTTGGGAAAAATACCAATGTAAAGGAAGAATTACTTTCAATAAATGTTTGAAGGAATTCCTTCATACATTTGTTTGGAGAAAATAGATGCTCACACAAAAGTTGAAAGCCTAAAGGCCACAAAGGAGTGAAGGAACCTTCAAACATTTTTTCTAAAGTAATTCCTGGAGACAAATGTCTAGAGGACTTGTCAAGGGAAAAGCCCACCAAAAAAAATGAGTAAGTGAGCAAGGACATGGGCAAAGATAAAACCAAAAATAAAAATCTCAAAATAGTTTCAACAACTTGACAAAGTCAAAAGGCAGAATCAATGACCATTTAGAACAAGACAAGTGGCATAGGCACACTCAAAAAAAGGAATTAATACATTTTAGTGGAATAATATCTACTAAAGACCAATAAATAGATTATTTTTTAAACCATAGAGATTAGTATCCTATATTTTTCATGCTTCACCATTAATGCATAAACTAGTTGCATCTAGGAATTAAAGAGAGCAAAATCAGTCATAACAACTTAGAATGGCTTTATCAATTATTGGGAATGATTTTCCCATGATTTTGCAGCCCAAGGATAGCATAAGCAATGGTTTGGATAGTCTAAAACATGGTATCCACACGTAGTTTGAAGATATGGTTACAATAATGGTCTCTTATTTTAGAAGATGTTTAACTCAGCATGGGTCTCCATTCCTAGTGATGACAACCATCTTGTTTCCAACATTCTATATATTTGTAACCTCTCATTTGAGAAAGGGGATCTCTTAGCTTGTATGGCAAAGCCCTAAAAGAATTTACCTTGAATTAGAAAAATCATTTTTTACCTCTATTTGAGCTTGCACTTTTGCATATGTCTATGGTTTTATCTTGTATTAAGTCATTTTATTTTCATGCTTTCATAAGTTTATTCTATAATTTCTAGTGCATAGTTATTTTATTTTTTTGTAGGTCACATGAAGTGTTTAGAGTGAGTATAGTTAAGTGAATGGGCTACCTAGTAGTGTATTTAAAACACCTCTTGTGTTAGTTTCTTCCTCCTTGTATCTTCATAGGATCCCCTACTAAAATACTAATGCAAGGAAGCTTTTCTCAACTAAATGAAGTGTATTCTTATTGTCCATGGTTCAATGTGTATACTAAAGCTGAGTAAACCAATTATTTTGGTGCATCACCTCTTAGCTTATGTCCCATTTTTAGTATTTTCTCTCCCTTTTCATCCCCCCTAATTATTAATAGGAGAGCTAGGACCTCAATCTGCATCAAGGAGAGTTAGCCTCTAATCTAGAGATTCATCTTCACATTTTCCACCCATATTAAGAGGGATGTCTCTATTGTGTCATGTGGATGAAGAGAGCTGAGCCTCCCTTCAAAGGGTACAATCCACCATGTCAATAGTTTTTGGCATGCCCGGTGGGACAATTTCTATGTCCTATAAGTTTCAAGATTGGTGTTGGTCTTGATATTATTAAAAAATCCAAAAGGAGCTATACTCAACACCTGGTGACTCCATTCAAGAACTAAGTCTTTAGTTAATGACTATCCTGGCATCCCATGCCAAAGGTCACTACAAGTTCTTATATTAGGGGTGTCCCTTTTAAATTTTTTGAGTTACCTTTAAAATCAATAAAAAGGTTGAGATTTGAAAATACCCACTGTTATGTAGCAAGCCATTTTCCTAATCCATCCATAAAATATACCTAATCAAGGAGACCCCTGTTTAATCCTTTCATATCCATGGTAGCCCTTAGGTCTTTCCCTTTTGTGGCCTTCAATGGTTAAAGTCCCTTGAACCTTTAGTAGTTTGACCCAATTCCATGGACATATCTCAAAAGTATTCCTCCCTTTAGAATAGAGGGCCCAATCACTACTATTGAGCATATCAAAAACATAACAAACCTCTACAACATTCATAATATCACTAAAGAAAATGTATCCATTAGATTGCTAGCCTTGTCCTTTAAAGGAAAAGTTTTGGACTAGTATGGGGTCTTGCCTGTGAACTCAGTTAGCTCATGGGATGAGTTAGGGACCTTCTTTACCAATAGGTTTGTATAAAAAAGTGACCATTTGTCTTTATCTAAGTAGTTAACCACCATAAAGAGGGCCCCACATGATTTTATGCAATATTTTAACACTAGGTTCCAAAAGACTTGGGATAGGATCCCAATTCTTACGAGGCCAACCCCAAGCTATGATTTCCTTTACTACTTGAAGACCCTAAATAGTGACATTGTTGTCATGATATAGTCCATGGGTGGAAATAATCTACACATTGCTTATGAGACATCCATAGTTGCTAAAAATATCCTTGTTTAAGTAGGAAGATAGTTCCTAGACCTCTTATGCCACTCTTTCCTAATTTACAACATTTAGTCTAGACTACTTTGCCCACTCTAACTCCTCTACCTAATCAAGAGAAGTTGGATCCTACCCCTAAAAATGACATCCATGAAGTTAAGATCCTACTGTATAGTGTTACCAATGAGTTATTTGCCCTCAAAACACAACAAGCTCAAAGTTATAGGCCAAATCAGGGCTACTAATAGTTTGGGCAAGTAAATAGGCCTCCCTTCCATAATTATAATGAAGGGCAAGGTCAAATTACACATGTCAAGCCTTATCAAAGCTATAATCCAAATGCCCCTTCATCATCTAAGGCTCTTATCCGCACTCAAAATAATTTGGTACATGAGAATCCCAAATAACCACCCTTGGAGCATGGCCAAGAACATGTTGTTTATGCCAATGAGCTACCAAATCAAAGAATCACTACACAAGGTGATCAGGTAGCCCAATTATCAGATTTTGAGATGTCAAAAAAACTTGGGATAGATAGCAAGCAAGCTCACTCTAATTCCACTCTCATGGATCACTTGAAAGGAGAGATTTATGCATTCAACTATATGGAGAGAACAACTAACTATAATTTTGGTGTTACATCCAACACTAGGTCTAAAAGGAGAGCCATTGATGAAGCTCAAGTAGCCACTCAAGCACCTACTATATCTAGTTCACCCAATCAAGTAGGAATTATACCTGAAGTATCCTTAATATCACAAGCAAATCAAAAGTTTCCTAATTTCAATCCAATGGTTGTAGCTTTAGCTCCTCAAGTTGCACCACACATTATGAATGCTCCTAAGGATAACTCTAAAGGGGGCAATCCTTAAATAGATGTAGTGGGGAAAATGAAGAAGATGCACATGAACACCTCATTGTGGGATTATTCATCACTACCACGACAAAAATATATACTCCAAAATGAATTGTATGAGCTAGGTGAGCAAGCTATCCTAACAAGAAATGATAATGTGTAGGTAGTAAATGGGGCTCCTCCCATAGCTGGTCAAGTAAATAAAAATGAGAATGTCCCCCCTTATATTTTCCTCTAATTATTGGTGATTTCTTGGTCCATAATTACATCATTGATAGTGGAACAAGCACCTCAGTTATGCCCAAATGCATAGCTGATAAGCTAGGCCTAAAGTATGAGTAAATGAGCAAAGGAGTTCTACAATTGGATGGTTCACTGACTAAGACCTTGGGAGTGGCAAGAGGATTTAATCTAACTATCCATGCCTATATAACCTTCTCAACTCCCCATGATTTGGTAGTGGTAGATGTTCCTCCTTACTTTTCTCTTTGCTTGTTAAGGGAGCTAGGCCTCAAGTATGAGTAAATGACCAAAGGAGTTCTATAGTTAGATGGTTCACCAGCTAAGACCTTGGGAGTGGCAAGAGGATTAAATCTAACTCTCCATGCCTATATAACCTTCTCAATTCCCCATGATGTGGTAGTGGTAGATTTTCCTCCTTACTTTGCTCTTTGCTTGTTAAGGGATTTCACATCTGAGATAGGTGGATATTTGGCAAACAATTGATCTTACATGGTTTTTAGGAAAAAGTATGGAACTAAAGTGAAGATTTATTTAGAGCCCATCCATAAGGATTACCTAGATCCATACTCACCCAAAGTGGTAAATGTGAACTATGCAATCATTGATAAATACAAGTTCCAGGTGGATCAAACTCCATCATCTTCCCTTGTAGGAGTTGCTGACCTACTCTTAGATGAATGGGGAAATGACAAATTTGAGCATGATCCTTACAAGTTAATTGAATAAGTTGGTCTTGGAGTCTACTGCATGCATGACAAAGATGCTTTCATGCTGAAATTGATGAAGATATACCAAGAGTACTATGGTTTATGGCAATTTTTCTTTGATGGATCTAGAAGCAAGTTGGGAGCTAGTGGTGGGGGAAATGCTAGTTTCACCTTCAAAGGATAAATACTTATCAAATTTTAGGTTTTAGTTATCCTACACCTATAACATATCAGAGTATGAGGCCCTTGTTCATGGCTTAGAATGGGAAAGGAAGAAAGGAATCAAATAATTGTAGGTGTTTGGAGATAATGAATTGATTATGAACCAAGTGAGAGGTCAAATCTTGACCAAGAAATCCTTACTCAAGTCTTACAAGCACAAAGTGTGGGAACTTGTACATAACTTCACTAATTTCAACATCACTTCCATTCTTAGAGAGGAAAACAAGCATGATCATAGACTAGCAGTAATTGGTGCTCAATTTTACATCCCAAAAGGGATGAGACAAAGCAAAAATCAACATCATTTAAAGGTGATTATGAGGCCCCCCATACCAAATAATGCAACCAATTGGTAGGTGTTTTAAAGTGACCAAAAAATAACACTTTTATTATAGGAAGAAGCTAAGTTTGCTTCAAAAAATTAGTCCAAGCTATAGTAGCAGTATGATGGGAAGATTTTTCAACTAAAGACAAACAAGCTTCTAAAAGGCTTGTTAACTCTTGAGAGAATTTTCAATGAAGATTACCAAATAAAGAGAGACAAAGAAAGCATGTTAACCATGAAGGAAAATTATGAAAGGGTAGAGATATACAAGGATAAGTTACTTACACTTGGGAAGGTGTCTACCAATGAGGAAAAATGTGCTTTCATAATGTTATGTAAGGAGTTTGTTGATGTCTTCTCTTGGGAGTATGGTGATTTGAAGGGATTTTATCCAAGCTTTGGCCAACACACCATTAATTTAGAGGAAGGTTCCAAACCCATAAAGTAAAAGAAAATGCCAATCAATCCAAAGATCAAGCTTCTCATGAGGAAGGAGCTCATCAAACTGATCAAGTCTAGGATCATTTTCCCTATCAAACACTCTTATTACTTAGCCAATTTGGTCCCTATTAGGAAGAAAAATGGAGAAGTTAGATTGTGTGTGGATTTTAGAAACCTAAACAGAGTCTTATTGAGAGATCACTATCCCCTTCTAAGTATGGAGCAAATTATTTAGATGGTGATAGACAGTGAAAGGTTCCCTCTCCTAGATGGCTACTCTGGGTATAATCAAATCTTGGTGCAAGAATGTGACCAATACAAGATAGACTTCAGCACTAAGTGGGGAACATACACCTATAGGAAGATTCCATTTAGATTTCCAAATGTTGGAGCTACCTTATAATGTGTTATGGACATGGATTTTTAAGTTTGATCAATAAAATTATGATGGTTTATTTTTATGATGTGATAGTCTTCTCCAAGGAGGAAAGTGAACACTTGAAACACTTGAGGTAAATATTTGAAAGGTGTAAAGAGTTTGTCATATCTCTCAACCTAAAGAAAATACATTTTTTCCATCCACAAAGGTAAGCTCTTGGGCTATGTCATTTCAAAGGATGTCCTATCCATTGATCTAGAGAGGGTGAAATCCATCTTAACATTGTCTTTGCCTAAGCACAAGAAGGGAATACAATATTTATTTAGTAAGATAAATTTCATTAGGAGATTCATTCCTAGCTTTATTGAGCTTGTCAACACACTAACTTCTATGATAAAGAAGGTTGAGACATTCATGTGGATATAAATAAGAAGATAAATCTTTGAAGGCATCAAGCAAGCTATCACCCAAGTTTCTACCTAGCTAGTCAAAAATTATTCAAGGATTTCAATCTATACACCTTTGGGAATCAAGAGGTCATCTCTATTATGCCACTCAAGAAAATGGTGAGAATTTAAAATAGCCTCTTTATTTTTTTAGCTAAGGTTTATAAGGATATGAGGTTAGATACACGTATGTTGAGAATCAAGTGCTTGCAGTCATATGAAGTTTAAACAAGTTCATACATATGTTGTCTAGCAGTAAAGTTCACATCATGGTGCCACATCCTAGTGTAAAAGACTTCTTATTGAAATGAGACTTGAATGAGAAAAGGGTAGGTTGGATGACCAAATTAATGTAAGAGGGATATGTGAACACCTTTATATAGAATTGAAAGATCTAAAGGATGATGTTTTGGTACTTTATGATGAACCTACAGTAACTTTACCTAAAATCATGAAGAGCTAGGCATAAGACATGGTTCATTTCCTTCAAATTGGTGAGTGTCCACAAGGTCTTGATAGGACCAAGAGGAGGTATTTTATACTCCAATCTCCTCCTTATTTCTTAGTTGATGGAGTGATATTCAAAAAATAATTTTTAGGGGTGATATTGAGATGTATTGATTCAAACCAAGTTGACAAGGTACTGTCTGAGTTCCATGATGGACCGGCTAGTGGCCACTTTGCTCCCAAGTCCACAACTACAAAGATTATGAGGGTTGGTTACTTTTGGAATAGTTTGTTTAAATACACTCATGATTGGGTGAGGAAATGTCATAAATGTTCCTTATTTTATGGGAAATAATGGTTGAATACCATGCCTCTTCATCTTATTTAGGTGGAACAACCATTCATGAAATGGGGGTTAGACTTCATAGAGCTCATCAATCCTCATTCTAGTGGTCGCCACAAGTGGATTTTTACTACCATAAATTATTTCTCAAGGTGGGTAGAGGCTGTAGCTTTGAAATAGGCCAATGAAACTATAGTCCTAGACTTATATGAAGGCATAGTGATAAGATTTGGGGTCCTATCCATAATCATTTTATACAATGCATTGGATTTCTTGGGAACAAAGACAAGTGAGTGGGCATTGAAGTATGGAATCTATCTTAACACTTCTTCCAACTACTATCCATAAGGAAAAGGGTTAGCCAAGTCCAAAAACAAGAATTTGACTAGGATCATAAAGAGGACAATGGGCTGGTTGAGTCCACATACATACATATATGTATGTATGTGGACTCAACCAGCCCATTGTCCTCTTTATGATCCTAGTCAAATTCTTGTTTTTGGACTTGGCTAACCATTATATATATGTGTGTGTGTGTGTGTGTGTGTGTATATATATATATATATATATATATATATATATATATATATATATATGTATATATATGTATATATATATGTGTGTGTGTGTGTGTGTGTGTGTGTGTATAATATATGTGTGTGTGTACACACACATACATACATACATACACACACATACACACACACAGATATATATATATATATATATATATATATATATATATATATTATGATTACTTTATTATTTTGTTGTAAGCTTAGATTAATTACAAATTGTTTGATTGATGTGGTTGTAGGAGTATCCTATAGACACAATATTTATAAAATTTATCAATTACTGATTTTTTTTCTCTTTCATAAACCTATTGAGTCTCAACCTCTCTAAGTTAACACATTAAAGGATGTAGTTGGAAAGGGTTGGGCAGTCCTTTGGTGCTTCACAATATTGTTGTTCACTATGCCTCCATCTAAAACTAGTACAAAAACATCCTATATGTTTCCTTAATATTTGACATCTCCCTTGCACTCTTCTCTAAATAATTCACCACCTCAATGATAGGCCCTATATAAAAAAAACCCCCTTTTACCACCTTATTGAATCTAATTGATTTTATTGGCTTAGTTTTGGGAATTGAGCACATTATAGGACTAAGTTAGCATAGCTAACTTAGTCTGGGACCTAACTACTCTATTTTTGAACTAATTAGGTAGAGTGGTTTACCTATGTTCGATAAATTTTTGGAAGGGTTAAAGGTCAAATCAAGATATATACACAAATACTTCAACCCATTTCTAATAGAGATAATCATTTATTTATGTTTCTTTATCTGCTTATCTACCATTATACTTGAATAGTTATTGATTAGGGTTTCATACTTCTTGGATAAGAACAATATCTTATGGAAGTGTCTTGGATGCATAGGAGAAGTCTTGTATCATAGATATGACCTATCCTTATGATCCTTACCAAACATAATAACCCCTTGGAAAGCACCATTGGCTAAGGGATAGGTTGAGGCTTGATGGGTTTGTCTTCAAGGTAAGTATTCCTAACTTAAAATTTTCTATTTTTAGTAGATATATTTGCATGTATAATGGCTAATGCATGTTTTTTCTCTCCATACTTAGGATTACCTCTACATTGAATCAAAGAGAGTTATTCTTTGCATGTTTATTATTTAAGTTTATCCTCCATTTGTTCCATAAGATTTAGTGAACACTAGAATAGATTTACTCTACTTAGTTATGGTTATTGTGTGGTTTTTCTTGAATAAAGGATTTAGAAACCTCTCTAACCACACTATATGATAATTGATTCATTAGGTAGGTTTAGTATATCCATATTTGTCATGACCTTGATTATATAAGTATTGTTGGTGGTACAGTTAGCTGATTTATCTTATCTAAGCTAGGATTGATTTGTAGAACAACATCACTTTTGCTTGCATACATTCTAGTGAAACCAACATGAACTAACCCTTAAAAATTTTCAATATTCATTTTTAGACTACTGGATCAACTCATTAAAAAAATTATTATGTAGGTCTCAATAATCAATCGATCTAATTGACTTAGTCTAGTTATATGTGTAGATTTTTCTCTTATACATACAAATGGATTGATCCAATCAACCCAATTATATATTCTTTATAGGTCTTCTTCTACTTCATCAATCCAATTGACATAGTTAGGGCATCATCTTATAATTTTTCAACTGAGGTAAACATGTCGATCTTGTTCAAATTTCTATGATTAGATTTTCCCTCTTAACAAACTAAATCAATCTTATCAATTTAGTTTTTCATCTTGTCTTTCAATTTGCCAAATAAATTTTATTTATACTATTAGATCGATTATGTTGACATAGTTCTTTCAATTATTTTTAATTATTTGGTTTATCCAAACTTAGTGGACTCATTCAAATTTTTTTTAGTATTTTATTTTTTAGGTTCAATATTTCATCTAAACAACACAACATAAAAAAAGAAATTTAATAGATTTATTACATTGATAAAATCAAACTTATTAAACCAACTTTAGGTTCATTCTAATTATATTAGTCATTTGATTTTCAATTAATTTATAGTTCTATTTTCCTAAATTTTTAGTTCTATAAAAAATTTCACCTTAAAATAAACTAAGTTAACTTGATCAACCTAGTTCTATAACTACTTTTTTCCTAGGAAACTTAGTCAACTTGATTGATGATGTTTATTTGGATTATCTTGTAATAGATAGAGTTGATGATATCGATTCTATTTTTTTATGTTTTCATATTAGGTCTATCCAATCTATTTAGTTTTATTTATTTCTAAAATAAAGGAAATTAACTCACATAGTAGTAATTAATTCACCTTTAAATTATCTTCTTGCTTTCTTAGAGTAGTGCACATAGTATAACTAGGAAGGTTAATTTACTGGATTAGTCACTTTCATTCTTCACAGACTAACAAATAAAAAAATATCAAATAATCATTAAAACACTTTTACCTATGTCTACCTACTTGTATTTCATCATGAACGAGAAAGCCGACTCAATTTTATTGCCAAGTATAAATATGTGATTGATGGTAAATATTATCAAGGCACATGACACCCTTATCATTATAATATTATAAAGTGAGGGAGTAGGATCCAATACCAATTAAGTACCATCACTAATATAGATCCCTTCTAACCATAACATACCTAAAAACAACTTTAACTTGCTTCTTTTAGTTCTTTTACAAATCCATATGCCCTACTACATTTTAAAACATAATTTAAAAGACAAAAGAAGGTCCACTCCTGAGATTAACACTTATGTTTTGGTATTGTTTCTTTTTATTTGATAATTGTATTTTTTATTTAAAAACTTATATTATCTAGCGTTGATACAAGTTTTATGTTGTGTGTTTCAACTATATCTACCTAATTGATATAGTTTCCTATGTGTTTAACTTATTTTCTTGAAAATTTGCTACTAAGTCATCTAGATTTATAACATTCCCCACGTTTCCTACCTACATATTATAGTAGACCCAATCAACTCACTCTCTTATTGGTTACTTTATTTATCTTCCTATAGAGCACAATTGACTTTGTCAACTCCATCTCCTATAGGCTACTATGTTTTCTTTCCTAAAGAACACACAATCAAAACCATCACTCCAAACACTAAAATGGAGTATGATATTTCAATTCCACCTAATAAAAATTCTCATCCTATTTTTTATTGCCTCAAAAACATAACATGGATGCACATAAAACTCTTTCCTTAGCATAAATTCAAAGACATATGTTATGACCCTCACCATGGGACCTTGACCGTACACATCCTATGAAACATTGGTATGATCCTAATAAATTTTGTTGGTTCCATGCAAGTTAGGTTCATTCTCATTAAACTTGTCACCACTTAATAAATCTTGGTATGACATTTCCCCTCTAACCCAAATTTGACCATGAATCACTTATACATAAACATCAACAAGACTATGAAATAACACTTAAGGATCACGAAACAAAAACTAAAAATGAAGCCTTAAATCAAGCCAATGATCATCTAGTTATATACAAACATCATCTTCATAACCATCAAGATAACACCAACCAGCCTACCCCTACCACAAATAACATCAATAGTACCATAGATATTAACACCAATGATGAGAATGTTTTCATCATGAATAATATGAGGAGAGTAGTTTATTATATTTAAAAATACCTAGCCTATAAACATAATAATTCTCTAATGTTTTGCATTGTTCAAGACACTTACCCATCACATCTCATATAATTAGGGCATGTGGAACCAAAACACACACAAACATCACCTCCAAAAATGAAAATTGACCATACTTATCATATAATTGATACACATTCTACCCTTATTCCAACTAAGATACCTCAATTATATATCCCTAAAAATTCACATCAATTTTATTCTATTCGAACATAAGAAACACTTAGAGAAACAACCACATCACCTAAGATAGATTAATCTAAATCCACCAAACCTAAATTAAGTATACCTTATCAAACTAAATTTAACTATACATCAAAACCCTATTCAATGGATTTATTACAACATTAAGCACCTTTATCCAATAATCCTCTAATAGTTTATGATGAATGGGATCCTATAGTGTTACTCTCCCATCTCACTTCATAAATTTCTTTCTTAGAAATTAAGCAAACATCCCCTCCTCATCACAATTGACTAATGCAATTAATATTTTTAATGAACATCCCTCATCCTCCAACCATGTGGAAATAAGCTACATTATTTAGATAAAAATATAACATCTCTAACAGTGTGATTAGATTTCTATCAATATTGATGAAATGATAGACACTTATCCTTCACTAAAATTTCCTATCTTTCCATGATTTTTTATTAGATTTTGATTCATGTAGATGAACCCTCTCTTCATTAGCATTCAAATAGGATAAATCCAAGTTAAACATGTTTAATTGATGAAGGATCAAGAATCTATGTTGCTTCCCTTGATTTTATTAAAACACTTGGATATTCTAAATGTACTATTAAATCCACACAAAGTATATGTCAAGGATATGATAAATGAAAAATGCCCCCTCTTATTTTTTTTGACTTCCCATCACTGTTCCTCTTTTCAATTTTTTTGTCAAAGTTATGACATTTAAATTTACAGTTTCCTAAAATATATTACTTATTCAACCTTTGACACATTGCATGAGAGTAGTTACCTCATTTGCATGGCAATGTGTTAAATTTCCCCTTAATGGTGATATATATAAGATTCAAGGTGACACAAACCCTTGTAATTTTAAACAATTATAATAATGAGGTGTTTATAAAATACCCACCCTTGAAACTTTATATAGCATTCCCTTTCATGAATCGCAATGTTTTAATTATCCTATCAATTCTACTAGAGATTATAATTTCCATCTTGAATTGATAGGAAACATCCCTCCTAACCTCATAGACTTTGATAATGACAAACCATAGGAGATAATCTTAAATATTAAAGTTTTAATCTCTCTCCTAACATCATTTCTCAACTACCTTCTTCTCTCGTACCTCACTCTCCTCAAAGACCTTAAGATGAACTACCAGTTACCCTAACTAAATATACACATTCTATTCACCATACTTTATCATTTGATAAAATATTTTACACATGTATTATAGAATTATATACACCTAATTTTTATGATTGATACTCTCTAGATTAGATATTTTTAGCCATATTTGTTCACACTAAAATGTAGAGGTGCTTAGATATTGTTCCTCCTTATTTTAGTAGCTTAGTTATTTTTCTATCATTCCTTCTCTCATGACACCTAATGTTAGTTTTTCCTCTACTATTCATAATTCAGAGATGGAGCACCCACTTACTATACCTCTAGTCACTATTGAACCTCTTATAAGTATGCTTATAGATGATGCCATGATGGGAACTCACCATTTTGATTGATACCATGATCTTTTCATTTTTATTCCTCCTCAGATGTTAGCCACTCTCCTTTGACTTGTTACATAACCAACCATACATATAGGTGATCCTAGTCCAAACTCCACTCTAATTTATTCCTTTATTGATTATGCTCTTCTACCATTATGTAAGCTTGATCCTCTACCAACGTAATGGGTAGATGAACCCTATTGTGATATCCATAGAGTTTTTGGTCATTGAGCCAATGATTGTCATATATATCAATAGTAACATGCATTTTCCTCTACCACTTTAGCTAGTATACCATCACCATATACTAATAAATTCATTTGGTACTTTCATGGTACACAAACCATTATTCTTATCATTATTGATAGCTCATGAGATACATTGATACATTGTGTCCAACCATATCATATCCTAAAGATAAAACTATAACACCTCCTAAGCTACTTCTAGAGTATATCCCTAAATATATAGAAGTATATTGCCTTTGGGATTAGTGAACTACACACCATAATAATATATTTTGATTACTTTAACAACATATTCAATATCTTCCATGACCTACTTGTTAGTTAGATATTTTACAAGCTAACAAAATTACCTAGGCAGTCATGGGATTAAATTCCCTTCATTTAATAGTGAATCTCTCATGTATTTATGTCTTTTTACTTCTAATTATCTATTTCTCATAGTTATTCAAATATTATATAAATAAATGTGTAAGTTGTTTTATTTCTAGGGTATTACTTTAATCATAGTGTTCATGAACCATAATAAGGGGAATTTGCAACAAGTAAGCAACTATTTAGTAGAATGTTGTAAAGAAAATTTGGAAAATTTAGAGTGGAAAACTAGAACATATGGATAAAAATAAGTACTTCGCAATAATTAGTTTTACAGATCTTATTTAATCCACACAAATAAATAAACATTCAAGAGATGACATTATTTTCAGCAAATGACTAAGAAAGAATGGAATTTACATTCAGATTAAAGATAAGACAATTTTTACCATTTTAATCTTCACAAATCCAACAAATATCTCTAGAGATACAACGTTCCATAGAAAAAAAATTCTTTATCATTCACTTAGAACCAATTTCATACAATGAATTCTCAAAAATCTAAACACAAATTTTTATATAGGTTCAAGTTTCTTTCTTTAATTATAATTATTATGTAAAAATTATCATCATCCCTTAGTACACATGCCTAAACTTATATTTATATAAAAATAGATGCCAAATTCAAATAGGAAACAATTTGTTCAAAAACCCATGTGCTACGCTAGAATTGGAAACCATTGAAAGGCATCCTCTTCAAACTTCTCCTGGGTGGCATACAATAGCTAGTGACATGTAGTGATTCTTGGTGTTATTATTTAGATTGAACACAAATACATTTCATGTAGCATAAATTTTTCTTAAGTAATTTATTTTTAAAAGATAACTTCAAGTAATGGCATTTTAGCCAAGTTACTCAAGTCTTAAAATTTTTCAAAGTAATATACTTCACCAAGTAATTCTACTAAATTTCTTTACTTAAAATTAATTTCTTATAACAAAGTTACTTTACAATTAAAATGAATAGAATGGAAGAAAATTAGAATAAGGAAGAAGAAATTTCTAGAAAGAAGAGCAATAATAATCATTCTACTTCATGGACTTTAGATCTACATTTTTATCTATACTTGATGTGCTAAAACATCATCAATTGTATTATTACATCATCAGATTTCACTAGTGATTGTATTTTGATCTCAAATCTAAGAATTTAATTTTCTATTCTTATATTATGATATTATATCTTTTCAATTATTGTCTCAATCATTTTTATTTCTTTTTGACATTTGATTAACTCCGTAATGGACTTGGCTATGAAAGGAGTTGTAGTTTTATCCATCAATTATTTGAATTACTCATACAACTATTCAGATGTCCTTGGAACATTATCAAACTAGATACTAGTAAGGCCAAAAAGGTAATCCTCCAAATTTATCTTTGCATTGCATGCTTCTTCTTCTTCCAAAATATTCATTCCTTCACACATTAATTTTAGAATATACATACAAAAATATAGGAGATACTCTTCCTATTTTATTTTCTTTATAGATCTATGAGGAGTAATCTTTTCCTTAATCAATTTTTTTCATTCAAATGACTTATTATTTTTAGGCTCTCCTATTACAACTCATAAATACCATTCTCTGTCTATCTCTTTCATTACTTCTTTTATTTCTACCAATTTCTTCAAAATATTAATATGAACATCTGGAACTTTGGGGAAGAACTTCTGAGCAGTTTGCTACATATTTTATATCCATTTATCAACTACCTTAGCTTTATATCTAGTCTCTTATACCTTATTTATCACTTAATAGCTAATTTAATATCCTAAAATAATAGATTGTTGTAGGATAGACCTAGCAACTTTGGCTCTTATTTCACATAATTGAGAATTTTGTTCCTTAAACTTGGCTTTAACAGCCTTCTCTTCATAAATATTTTTAAAGAGGTTGTTTATTAGAGTCTGGGTATCCTATTTCAATCCTTTAGTATTAAATTCCCTAAGGGGTATCTTTAAAATTGGTAGATCACTTTCAGTGACTTCTCCTTTGCTCATTCCCTATGGTAGAATTGATATCTCTACAAACTTCTATCCTGTATGCTCAATTATTAATTTTAAAGTTACCTTGGTAGGCTTAGGATTATTTTATTTCTTATCAAGAATTTCAAGCAATTTTAAGTCTATATCCTCAAGATTTATCACTTCTTTTGACTATAGAGTTGTCTGTAATGGTAACCAAGATGAGAAGTCTATATTAGTGGAGGTGTCTGAATGAGTTACCATTAGCTATTAGTTGTTCCTCACCACTAGCTCTTGGGAAGGAACCCCTTGGGTATCTGTCACTTTCTAAATTTATTTCATTGGTTCATTTTCAACTTTATTTTCAATCATTCCTTATTTATCCTTATCATCTTCCTTTTCTTTTTCTACTACTTTTTGAACTACTACTTCCTTCTCATTAAGCTTCTCAGCAATTTACTCTATCTCTTTTTATTTCTTAGCATCTTTCTCTTTTTTTAACTCTACTACATATTTCTCAGGTTCAAATTATTTTCTTGTTTTAACATTTTTTACCTTTTTAGCAACTACTTCTTTCATGAATTTCTTCTCAAGCTTAACCACTTCTTTTGAATTTTACTTTCGTGATTCTTGAGATGGGGTTTCCTCTTCAACTGTTACTTTTTTTGTCTCATTATCCATGGCAGGTTGTAGAGGTAGCAAAAGAGAAAGAAAAAGAGATAGATAAAATTACGGAGAATCTCAAGGAGAAGGAAGCAGTAGTTTAAAAAGTGGTAGAAAAAGAAAAGGAAGTTGACAAGGAGAGAGAAAGAAAAATTGAAAATTGGGTTGAAAAGGAACAAGATAATTTTTTTATAAAGTGATAGATACCTAAGGGGTTCCTTCCCAAGAGCTAGTGATGAGTAACAACCAACAACAAATGATAACTCATTCTAACACCTCCACTAATAAAGACTTCTCATCTTGGTTGGCATTATAGATGAATCTAGATTCAAAGGAAGTTATAAATCTTGAGGAGATAGAGTTAAAAATCTTGTAAAGTTTTAATAAGAAAGGAAAGAAGCCTAAGTCTTCCAAGGTAACTTAAAAATTAATAAGTGAGCATATAGGTTAGAAGTTTTTAGAGATATTAGTTCCACCATAGGGAATGAGCAAGGAAGAAGCCACTAAGAATGATCTAATAATTTCAAATATACCCCTTGGGCAAGCTACTATTGAAGGATTGAAATATGATACTAAGACTCGGATAAACACTCTCCTTAAAAATATTGACAAAGAGAAGACTACTAAGGCCAAGTTGAAAGAAAAAAATTATTTATTATGTGAAATAATAGCCAAAGTTTCTAAGTCTATCCAATAGTAATCTATTATTTTAGGAGATTCAATTATCTAGCAAGTGATAACTAAGGTATATGAGACTAGAGATAAAGATAAGGTAGTTGATAAATGGATATAAAATATGCATCAAACTGCTTAGAATATCTTCCCCAAAGTTGTAGATATTCATAGTGATATTTTGAAGAAAGTGGTAGAAATAAAAGTAGTAATGAAAGAGACAGAGAATGATAATGGATTTTTTGAGTTGCAGCAGGCGAGCCTACAAATAATAAGGCACTTGAATGAAAAAAATTGATTAAGGAAATGATTGATCCTCATGAATCTATAAATAAAATAAAATAGGAAGAGTATCTCCTATCTTTTTGTATGCATATTCTATAAGAAATGTGTGAAGAAATGAAGATTTTGGAAGAAGAAACATATAATGCAAAGATAAATCTAGAGGATTGCCTTTTTGGTCTTAATAGTATCTGGTATGATAATGTTCCAAGGACATCTGAGTAGTTGTATGAGCAATTCAAGTAACTGATGGAAAAATCTACAACTCCTTTCACAACCAAGTCCATTAAGGAGTTAATCAAATGTCAATAAGAAATAAAAAGACTTGAGCCAAGAATTGAAAAGATAAAAGTTCATAGTAGAAGAATAGAAAAGGAAATGCTTAGATTTGAGATGGAAAGACAATCAATGTTAAAACCTGATGATGCAAAAATATAATTGATGATGTATTAGCACATCAAATATAGAGAAAAATGTAGATCTAAAGTCCATGAAGTAAAATGATTATTGATTCTCTTCTTTCCAGCAATTTCTTCCTTCTTATTTTCTTCCATTATATTCATTCTATTTTTAAATTAATTTTGCTAAAAGAAATTACTTTGAAGTAAAGACATTTAGTATAATTTATTGTTGAAGTATATTACTTTGTAAAATTGTAAGACCTGAGTAACTTGGCTAAAATACCATTAATTGAAGTCATATTATAAAATTAAATTACTTAAGTGAAATTTATGTTACATGCAAATTATTTGTGTTTAATCAAAACATCAATACCAAGAAGCGCTACACGTCACTAGATGTTGCATGCCACCTAGGAGAAGTTTGAAGAAGACGTCTTTCAATAGATTCTAGTTTTAGCAAAGTACATGGATTTTTGAAGAAATTATTTCCCATTTAAATTTGGCATCTATTTTTGTATAAATATAAGTGTAGGATTGGGTTTTTGGGGATGATGATAATTTAGCATAACAATTATAATTGTAGTAAAAAAATTGAAGCTATATAAAATTTTATGTTTATATTTCTAATAATTTCATTATATGAAATTGGTTCTAAGTGAATGAGAAAGAAGTTTTCTATGGAAATTTGTGTCTCAAGAGATATTTGTTAGATTTGTGAAGATTAAAATGATAAAATTTGTGTTATCTTTAATTTTAATGTGAATTCCAATCTTTCTTAGTTATTTACTAAAAATATTGTCATCTTTTGAATGTTTATTTATTTGTGTGGATTCAATAAGTTATATAAAATTGTTTATTATTAATTACAACTTATTTTTCTCCATATGTTTAGATTTTCACTCTAAATTTTCCAAATTTTATTTGCAATATTCTCTAAAGTAGTTGTTTACTTGCTACAAAATCACCTTGTTATGGTTTATGAATACTATGATTAAAGTAATACCTTAAAAACAAAATAACTTGCATATAATCTATATAATTTATGAATAACTATGAGTAGTAGATAATTAAAAGTAAATAGATATAAATACATGGGAGCTTCACCATTAAATGAAGGGGATTTAATCCCATGACTACCTAGGTAATTTTGTTACCTTGAAAAATATCTAGCCAATAGTTTTTGGCAACTCCACTAGGTAACGAAGAGCTAACCTCTCATATCTAAAAATGGACTATTCCTTCAAGTTGAGTTAGACATAGTTAGTTTTAAGTTTTCCCATAATTTGTTTACATTTCAAACCATTTATCTTAAGCATTGCATGTTGAGTCAGTTACACACATCTAGGTAAAATGTGATCTTACTGTAGTTAAATCTACTTTCCAAACATAGATGCATTACTTTTTACTAAATTATTACATTTCCATTCTATTTAAAATTTTATTTAAATCAAACCTGATACATGTCTATTAACCACCATCCAAGTCTTTATCTATAAATTGAATTTCTAAGCATATTCTTCAGAAGAACTTATGTGTTTCAAACTAGCATATTGACCCTTTACTAGAGAAAGGAGTGCTCAAGGCCAAACAGATGATTCATTTGAATTACAAGAGTGGTTCAATTTTAGTTTTCATATCCAAGACAGAACATGAAGACCTAGTCTCTCTCACCTATAAGATAAACACTGACTCCTATGAATCAGTTATAGCATAATTCCTTGGTAATAATTCAACTGATAAATTTATAGTTCTTCATTCCAAAAAAAATGGCACAACCACTTTACATCCCTTAAGGGGAAATAATTGGACCTATAAATTTGAATCCCCCTCTCCATGACTTGCCAAAAGGATCAAGAAATAAATTTCCAAAGTTCACTAGTGATAGAAAGTAAAATCTAGATGAACACTTGACTACCTTCTTTCTATCTTATAGAGTAATTGGCATTGAACATAAATATGTCTGAATCAAACTATTCATTGAGACCTTGCATGATTTATATATAGAATGATTTTACCATTTTCCTCCTCACACCATAGTCAATTGGGCTACAATGCATGATCAATTTGAAAAGAGATTCAAAGATGCTAAAGATTCACATATACTACTTACCCAACTGACTCATCTCAAGAAGGAACCACATAAGCACATACATGATTTTATTTCCAATTTTAATAGATTAATCTACAAAATTCCCAAGGATGCATTGTCCACTAGATATAATCAAAAGTGCTTCTTCATTAATGCCCAGTTACCTAAATTTAGTTATTAGCTATGAAGAGCATGAACAGTTGATTTAAAAGTAGCTCAAAATCTCAGTACAGAGGTTGAAGATGATCTGATAATGGCTAGAAAGATCAAGAAAACAACTTCTAAGGCAAACTCTTTCATTTTAAGAATATCACAAACTACTGATCCCCTATTGCATAAGTTAGCTAATGACTTAATTCAAGTTGAAAGATAAATTATTGAAGGTACTCATGTTGCTCCTACTAAGAATTCACTTGCATAAAATTATAATAATCAGAATAGGAACCATATTGTTGGTCCTACATAAATATTGGCAATTGAAGATGCTCCCAAAAATTATGTTGAGATGAATGAGGAAGATCAAATGACTAATGATACTCATAAAATTATTTTTGATGAAGATGACTTTGTGGATCCTGTTAGCGACTCCAACATTGGTTACCTATAATATTAGTTTGAAAGTGATTATGAAGAGGCATTTGAAGAAGATCATAGTCATTCATTTATGGTGTTTACAAGGTCACAGACTTAACAAGCTAGTGAGAAAACTTCTAAAAAGCAAGATTAAGATATTCTAGAGAAAATGTAAGTATTATCAAGAGAGGTAGTCCTCTACCTTTTTCTTTGGCTCCTAAAGATAATTGTATAGCTTCTTCTCAAACTCATAAACTAGTAACTATACTACTAGAGTTAGTCTAGTTTATCTGCTTCCATTCCATCTTTTGACATAATTGACCATATAAAGAAAACCAAAATTTATATGTTAGAAGATGAGTACTTGATATCTTATCCATATCAATTGAATAGATTAGTCAAGCATGTTTAAAGAAAAAAATTCAAATAATTTAGCTAATACCTCTAAAGTTATCTTGCATACTACCAAATAGTTTACTTTCCAGAATAATGCTACTTCTACTTCACCCATAACTACTTATACATCCAAAAGGATAGAGCCATTTTATGTCCTTCTTCTAATTAATGGGTTCAAGTTAAGCAATTGCATTCTAGACTTTTGATCCTTTGATAATTTTATGCCAGCTAAAGTAGATGATGCTCTTTGACTCACTTTGACTAAGATAATAGGTAGGTATTACTTGATGAAAAGGTAAGTTCAAGTATGTTCAAGCTATCTTGGTAGTCTTCCTAGATAAAAGACTCAAAATGATAATTTTAGTAGTAGATATTCTTGTCTCCTATGGAATGTTGATAAGTAGAAACTTCTATAAGGATCTAGGTGGAGAAGTAAAGATGGATTGGTCATGTGATCACATTAAAATCAAAGGAGTGAATCAAAGACTCAATATTGAAAAGAAGTCTAAATACATGGTTTCCAAATTTGATGACGCAATATCACACATTAATTTTGAAGAACTTGACCATGGATTTTACTACCTCAAAATAGGAAATGAAACCTAAAAACAAGAGGAAGAAGAAGAATACAATAATATATGGACATTAGAGTTTGATTATAGTTGTAGTTTTCTTGGTTCAAGTGTAGGGGTGGTATTGATATCTCCTGATGGTAAAATATTTATTTAATCTTAAAAAATCTTGTTTGAAAACACTAATAATACATTTGAATATGAGGCACTCTTGCTATGAATTGAACAAGAAAAATAAAAAGGAGTAAGACTCCTTAAATCACAAGGAGATGCTAAATTGATAGTGAAATAAATTAGAGGATAGTACCAGGTAAAGAAAGACAAGATGGAAAACTATTGTGATCAAGTTATAAGTGCAACACTTGACCTTGTAGCTTTCTTAATCAACTTAGTTCTTTGAGATCAGAACTCTAGAGTTAATTCACTTGATGTTACTATATCTTTACTTAGGCCAGAGCAACAACCAACACTTTTTTGAGAAGGTAAATATAAATTAGAGATGTTTTATCATCCAAAGCTCCTAGATAATGGTGAACAATGGCATGTTTTAAATGATCACAAGTAAATAGCTAAATTTCTTGACTAGCAAGACAACTTTGAGGGACTATACTTTAAAGGAAGTAGTTCACATCCATGCAAGACAACAATGGGTATTACTAATCCTAAGCTTACAAATAGTTAAGATATAATTCAGCTAAAAGGAAATAAAATTCAAGTATTAGTCTCTTTAAAATAAATCTTTGACAAGAATGATTAGTTACTAAAGAAAAATAAAGAATATGGTGATAGTTCCTCCCCAAAAGTACAATAGATTAATTTGGGTGAAAAAGAAGAACCTAGGATGGTCAACATTGGTAAATGTTACTTTCAAGAAGAAAAGGAAACATTCATCAAAATTTTCACAAGGTATATTGATGTTTTTGCCTAGTTTTACAAAGATCTAAAGTCCTTCCATCTATATGAGGTAAAACATTATATTCCACTTCAGCTAGAAGTAAAGCCCTTCAAGAAAAAGTTATGAAATCATAATTCAACTATCTCAATTACTATTTATGATAAGATACAAAATATCTTTGATGAAAAGATCATCTATCCTATCCACCATTTATAATGGGTAGCAAATATTGTTCTAGTGAGAAATAAAAATGGAGAGATACACTTATGTGTTGATTTTTGCAATCTGAATCAAGCCTCTCTGAAAGATAATTATCCATTACCTATTATGGACCACACTTTGCAAGTAGTTATAGGTTTAGAGATGTTATCCATGTTGGATGGTGTTTCTATGCTAAATTGCTTTCTACATTCAAAGAAGAAAATGAGAAACTAAAAGATGGTCAAGGCTAGAAGATACCTGGATATGGTCATGCACACTGAAATCAGATGTTGGAAGGTACTCCTCTTTGGCTGTGGAGGAATGACACCTGCGAAGAGAAAGAGACTAAACACAAAAAAAATGTTAGACGAGGAGAAGGTGGGTTGTCAAGCAAACGCCTGATCCTGAAAGTACGAAGACTTCTTAGAAGGATATCAACCCACTGATTAAAAATAGAATATTTGAATGGTAGAAATGAGAGACAGAATGAAAGCAAATAAAAGATGAAAAATAAAATGCATACCTGATATTCAGTGAACTATTTTGCATAGTCACTGGTGTCAGTCTCTGTGTCGGTGTTGGTCAGGAAAGGGTGCCGACGTCGGTTAAAGTGCCAGCATCGGTTAGGGTAATGACCAGCGTCAGTCAAGGTAGTAGTTCTTAGATAGGTCTGGTCGAGTCTGGTCGGGTCTGGTTGGGTCTGCTCAGGTCAGGACAAGGTCTTAGAGTCGGGACAGGGTCTTAGGCTTTGTAGAAAGATCTATTGCTTTGTTTGGGGTTTTATGCAGGAAGTCTAAGTAGAGTTACAGAGTATGTAGTTAGGGGATAGTGGACAAAGGTGTAAAGGAGGAAGTCAAGTTGGGGTTATAGTCTAAGTCTAAAATAGGGGTAATAGCAGTAATAAACAAACAACAACTAGAGAGAAACAAAAACATAGAGAGAGATACTTACCTATTACACACTACAAGTATGATAAAAGACATGATTGAAGTCATCGATGTGTTGCAAGATGACCGAAGCAGGATTCCTATGCTAGAGAGAGAGACACAAAAGATTGATCATAGATTGATTAGATGCAAGAAAATGGTTGATCACCAGAGTTGATTGATCACTAGCGTTGGTTGAATGAATGAACTAGTTGGTTAAATAATGAATCGGTTGATTGCCAGAGGTTCATGGTTTTGCTGATTAATCGAAGGATGGTTTGATAACCGATCATGAAAATAGATTGGCAACCGCATGGATAACGGAATAATGGTTCCTGCATTTGGGTTGAGAATGCAGTGCTAAGGAGAACTGACACTGGCAAGACTGCCGATGTTGGCCGAGAAGTGACCGACGTCAGCGACGTCGGTCGGGTGGTGACCGTGGTCGGCAGATGCAGAATGGGGGTAGAGACTAACTTTAGCCTTCTACACATTTTGACATGCTGCCAAGGTCAAGGCTAGTGGGAAAGTGTTCGACAGGGGTTAAATAGGCGAGGGAGAATAACATGAGGGATGACCAAGGGAGTCGACATGATTTCGGTGTCTACATTTGCCCCTTTTTGTCTTGTTGGTTGTTCTAGATGAACTACAAGACAAAAATAGGAGTGATTACCCCAGGTGTGGATAAGGTTGATTTCATCTTGTTGGTTGTTCAAATGAACTGCAAGACAAAAATAGGAGGTGGTTACCCTAATTATGGATGAGGTATTCCCCCTCAAAGTAGGAGTCGAGGGAAGGGAACCGAGAATCGAGTGCTGATTTGATAAAGAGTGGATGAAGAAAGGGTGAGGGTGAATGCTACAAAAGTCATGATTACACGCATACCACTACATGAGATGGTCAGGTGAAATTGTCATAGGTCAAGGGTTGAAGAGTGTCAAAATTGAAGTAACCAGGCCCCAGCATGTAGTCATCTACTGATTGGGTTATTCAATTTAAGCTGAAGCTCTAAATGGTCATTGTGTTCCAGGTATCCCAGGCTCAGGAAGTGCTCCTGGAAACACAAAAAAGTCACAAATAGTGTGGATCAACTGGCTTGCGATCCTATACTTTTGAGGGTCCAAAAATAGTTTGCGCACAATTCTGCTAACCAGTCATGAGGTAGCATACATGCAAAAACAACCAAGGCAACATTGTCTTGGAAGTGGTCGAGGTCGGAGGAGATAGGCATGATCTCCAATGGTCATTGGTCGAGGTGGAGGAATGGACGAAAGGATGTGGTTGAGCTAACCTCAGATGACCCCATGTCAACTGAGTGCTAACTACATAGCCCCGGTCTTAGGGCCTCAGGCCAATGTAGTTCTCCCCAAAGGGAGGAAGGGCCAAAGTGATGGAATTGGTCTTGGTCGAGGGCAAGGTCATGGTCAAAAGGAGGAAAGAAGGTTTGTCCATTAGAGAGACAAACAAATGAGGGTGGTTGAGCTAACCCCAAATGATGTTGTATCATCTGAGTGCTACCTACATAGCCCCAGTCGTAGGGCCTCAGACCAATGTAGTTCGACAAAGGGTCCGAGTGGTAGATAGGTGGTCAAAATGGTCGATAGATTGGTCTTGGTCATGATGAAATGATGAGGAGAAGAGATGATGTTGCAGCCTTTTCCATATTGCTTAATGGTGTATTCTGCAACATTGGTCAAGAGGTCTTTCATCCCTAGCAATTTTCCATAGTCATGATGGATGTATGCTAAAAATGAATTGAGGTCTATTTATTCTTCAGCAAGTATTGGTTTATGCTTAACATAAATTGTGTACGGTCGATAGTTTCCATGTGTATTGGTGTTCATAAAAATGAGTGTGAATAGGCTATGGGAGTGGCCTGAAAAGATAGTTGATTTGAGGTAATTGACAAGTGATGATATGGAATGTGACCAAAGTGAAAAAGAAGTGAAAAGCATATTGCTTTTTCATTGACAAGGACCAAAATGATAACATAGATAGGGGTTATTAGAACCAAGAGCCCCATTCATGCATGACATCGTTGACCAGATGTTGTGTTAGAACAGTAATCAAATCACTTTGACATTAAAGTGAGCTTGAAGTCCCTTGAGCAGGTGATAGGAGGAGGAAATAGGGTAACCTATTGTAAGAGCAGAGATAACTTTGCCCCTTTTTATAGGAGACCCTGAGACAACTATAAGTCAACTCCATGACTCGTTTTTTCATTTATTTTTTTTAGGTACAGACTGATCAATGTGGGAAGTCTGCATAGAGATATATTGTGCTTGGTGGTCAGTTGTGAAGCTGATCAATGTGGGAAGCTTCGAAGATAGTGTTGTTTATTGCCAGATTAGTCATAGCCATCCTTCGAGGGAGTGGTCTAGAATTTTGTTTAATATAAGGGCTTTTGAATAGTTGTCCTTCGAGGGAGTAGTCTATTTAATTACAGTAAATGATAGTACAGCTGTCCTTCAAGGGAGCAGTCTACCTTTTGATTTGATATTGATATGGTGACCGTGGATATTTTAACATCTTGATTTGTTTTTACAGAAATGTGAGTCATGGACAAGATTATAGAAGGTCAAGGGCTCCCTTTTATTAGGACAAAGCATCCATACATCATAAAAGGGTTATAGAGGAATTGTTAAGAGGCATAGGGATGAAAGGAATTAGGACTAAGAGGATGGGGATTGCTCAAGGGATGAGCTCAAGTTAAGTGTCAAGTGGATGAGTACTTGACTAGCAGTAGAACGGTCACAAATGCAACGCATTAAGAGGCTCAGGTTCTAGTCATCCATCAAGAGAGGACAGATGATAAGTCCCTGATCCATACTTGTGCGTGATAATGAAAGGTCCAAGCCAATTAGGAGCAAACTTGCCTTGTTTACTTTGCTCCATATTGGTCACGTGTTGATTCTCTTTGAGGACGAGGTCTTTGATGTTGAAATCTCATTCTCACAGATTTTTGTCATAGGCATGCTTGATGTGATGTTGATAGACATGGAGATGATTAAGAGCAGCAAGATGGTGCTCATCAAGTAACTCAAGTTGAGCTAAGTGATCTTGATGAAAGTCATCGTTAGAAAGGATGTCATGTAGGGAGATGCAGAGAGATGGGATCTGTACTTCGAGAGGTAGGACAGCCTCTATTCCATACACGAGAGAGAAAGGGGTAGCACTCGTAGAGGTTTGGATGCTAGTGCGATAGGCCCACAAAGCAAAGGGAATGTGAATGTGTCAGTCCCTTTCAGTGTCACTGACCACCTTCATGAGAATTTTAGTGAGAATTTTGTTGGAAGCCTCGGCCTGCCCATTTGCTTGTGGGTAGTAAGGCAAAGAGAAATTGAGCTTGATGCCAAATGAGTCACATAGCTTTTAGACAGTTTTGTTTTTGAAGGACTTGCCATTATCAGTGATGATCTTATGAGGGACACCAAAATGACAGATGATATGGGTGCTGATGAAGTCGATGATCTTGTCGGCTTTTGTAGAGATGAGAGGAATGGCTTCCACCAACTTGGTGAAATATTCAGTGGCTGTGATAATGGATTGATGACGAAGAGAAGAATGAGGGTTAATCTCACCAATGAGATCTAAACCCCATTGAGAAAAAGGCCAGAAATCTTGAGCGATTTGTAAGGTGTGACTAGGAAGATGAAGCAAGTTAGAGTGCTGTTGACACTTGATGCAATGCTGAACATAGTCGCTACAGTCTTGATGAAGGGTAGGCCAATAATAGCCCAGACGAAGGATGCACTTGGCAACTGAATTCCCACTAAAATGTCTGCCACAAATCCCATCGTGGACTTGCTTAATGGCTTGAGATGCTTCAGTGGAGGTGAGACAGTGAAGAAGGAGGCCGTCGAAGCCTCACTTATAGAGAAGACCCCCTATCATGGTATAGCGAGCGGTACGCTTGATAAAAGCTCACTGTGCATTGCTAGAGAGGTTGGGAGGAATGACAGAAAAAGATAAGAAGTCCACAAGTTGCTTATGTGAAGCATCTCATGGGCTAGGGTCTATAGTGTTGACATAATTAATGTGAGGAGAGATATATGAAGGCAACGACACATGATGCACCATGACAAAAAGTCTGGATGCAAATGAGGAAGATGGGATATGCGAAGCAAGAGAAGCCATGGTGTCAGCAAACATATTCATGGATCGAGGAATAGTCTGCAGGAGGTAATGGTCGAAAGATGCAAGGAGAATGTCAGCACAATTTTTGTACCTTTGCAAGATTTCATTTTTACAGAGGTATGAACCATTGACCTGATTGACGATGAGCTGCGAGTCACTGAAGATGTTAATAGACTTGATGTTGAGAGAGAGGGCGGTCTGAAGTCTCAAAATTAAGGCCTCGTACTCAGCCATATTATTGGTACAATCAAAGTCAAGCTTAAAAGACAAAGGCATGGGCTCCCCTTCGAGTGGGATGAGAATGACCCCAACACCCCCACCGAGTTGACATTTGGAGCTGTCAAAGAACATAGTCATCTGATAGATAGTGTCATCAGTGGAAAGCGCAGTGATAGACTCATCAGGAAACTCACACTGCAAAGGTTGATTGTTAGGAAGAGGGGCATCTGCTAGTTGATCAATGATGGTTTGCCCCTTGATATATTTCTACTGGATGAATTCGAGATCAAACTCAGCAAGCAACATGAGCCACCGAGCCATACATTGATTTTGATATGGCTTGGAGTGCATATACTTGAGAGGGTCGGTGTGGGTGATGACAAAGGTCTTGTGATTAAGAAGATAGTGGCAGAGCTTGGTTGCGGCAAAGACTAATGCTAAATAGATTTTTTTGATATGAGTATACTGAGTTTCATAGTCGACCAGTGTTTAGCTGATATAATAGACTGCTTGCTCATGGTGATGCTCATCTCAGTGCACGATCATGGCACCTAACGAATGATTAGTGGCTGAGATATAAAGGTAGAAGGGTTGGTCATCTTTAGGTGGAATGAGGACTGGTGGAGAGACCAAATAGCATTTAAGGGCTTCAAAAGCCTCTTGACAGTCCTTATCCCATGTAAAGGAGATGCCCTTCTTAAGGAGATGATGAAAAGGTTGGCAGCAGTCAGAAAGTTGCGAGATGAAATGGTGAATGGACTGGAGCTTCCCTTGCAAACTGTGAAGCTGCCTGAGATTAGTCAGGGGTGGCATTTTGAGGATAGCGCGAATCTTAGCGGGATCTATCTCGATGACACATAAGGAAATGATGAAGCTGAGAAGCTTACCAGAGAGGACCCCAAAGACACATTTCTTGGGGTTAAGACAAACATTGTACTGAAGAAGATGAGAGAAGATGATCTTAAGAATGGTCAGATGGTCACGACGAAGCTTGGACTTGCTGAGTAGGTCATCCACATAGTCCTCCATGATTTTGTGGAGGAGATCATGGAAAATGTAGGTCATGGCATGCTAATAAGTGGTGCCTACATTTTTCAAGCTGAAAGGCATGACTCCATAGCAAAAAGTCCCCCATGGGGTAATGAAAGTGGTCTTGTGCTGATCTTTTGGAGCGATCAGGATTTGATTATATCCTAAAAACCCAGCCATGAGAGATAGCATCTCATGGCTGGCCGTAAGATCAACAAGTTGGTCAATGTTAGGAAGAGGAAAGTCATCTTTGGGACAGGCCAGGTTAAGGTCATGATAGTCCGTGTAGATCCGGATCCCCCCAGTTGCCTTGGTGAATGGGATGATGTTAGAGACCCACTGTGGATAATCAATGGGCTAGATGAAGGAGACAAAAAGGAGGCACTGAAGCTCATCTTTGACAAGGAGGGCAATGTGAGGATTCATCTTTCAAAGCTTTTGCCTAACAGGCTTAGCCTCTGGTTTGGTGACAATGTTATGGGTAGCAATGGTGGGGTTGATGCCAGACATGTCACTGTAAGTCCAGGCAAAGGCCTTGCTATGGTCGGAGAGGAACTGGGTATAGTCAAGCTGCTCCTGAGCGTCTAAAGATTGGCCAATCTTTAAGACATAAGGAACATCAGCAGAAGGAAGGTTGATGTCAATGGTTGATTCATTTAACATAACTTGGGTCTCAAAAGGGAGGGAGCGCTGGATGAAAGAATCGTCAGTGCCCATGTAAGAAAGAATGGCATCATCATCAACACAATGGACAATGTGAATGGTTGCCGACTCATCTTTGATCATGTTGGGAAAAATGAGAGGGAGAGACTTGGACACCCCATTCAACTGATAAGTCAAGGGTTCCAGACGGATGGTGTTTATGCGAAAAAAAAAAACTAGGAGGAATGGAAACCACTGACTCCATAGGTGAAGGAGGAAGAATAGGTGAGTGTGGAGGAGATTGGTCAATGGTTGGTTCGAGACAAAGGTCTACAGGGTCTTGAGTGGGGTCATGATATCCCAAGCCATACCATTTCTTGGCATTGTCATCATTAAGAAATTTGATAGGCTGATGGGAGCCCTACTCATAGCGTTTGAAACCAAAACCCTTCCATGCACACCTATAAAGATAAGTGTGTGCAAAGGCGGGGTTACCAAGAAATGAAAAGTCTGATGTGAAAAGTTGAGGTGAAGAAAGAGGATTACCATCAGTAAGAGCTTGATTAAGCCCCCCATAGACGAGGTTGGTTCGGAGGTGAGGAGGACCATAAGGTACGATCATCCCAATTTGATGGTCATAACTGGGGCTGTGATGAAGGTGTCCATACTCTTGTGGAGTTTGGAACATGTCTAAGTTCAGCAAGCGATACTCTCCCAATGAAAGTCTTTGGAAGATGTCTTCCATGGGGTCTGTGGTCATCGCTTGAAGGGGAGGTGTGAGGGTGACCGCCTATTGTGAACTGGTCGAAGCTTTCGTAGATGGAGGCTTGATAGGAATGAGGACATCATTTGGACGGTAGGTGGTGTTGCAAGTTTTGAAGGGTGAAGGGTCAGTAGGAATGGTGTGGACTTGTCCATCATGCTCAAATTTCACACAATGGTGCAGGGTGGAGGGGACACAGGTCATGGCACAGATCTAGGGTCAGCCCTGTAACATGTTGTATTGAAACTCTCCTTCGATGATGTAGAAGAGCTTCGAGATTGTGCGTGGACCAACGCAAATGTGAAGGATGACTATGCCAATGGTCATGGCAGTGGTGTCATTAAAGGAGTACAAGATTGCATCAATTTTGGAGACACAATTCTTGGGAAGAGCCAACTGATCAAAGGCATGGGTGGAGATAATGTTGATGATGGCACCTCCATCGATCATAACGCGTTTAATGTGTGTCTGATCGACATAGGTAGTGATGAAGAGGGTGGCATCCTGATCTTTCATGTTGGATGTGGGAATCTCAGAATCACTGAATGTGATGGAGGCAATAGGGTTTAAAGAGTGGACAAGGGCAACAAGTGGTTGGGGGTCCTCAGGTTGGACCTCCGCTGCCTGTAGGGCTTGGATGAGGGCTTGACGATGTTGAGGCGAGGTTTGGATGAGGTCATAAAGGGACATCTTCATAGGTATTTGGTGAAGTTGTTTCAACATGGAGTCATGGATTGGTCCAGAAGAAGAAGAAGAAGAGGGTTGAGGCACGCCAAGGATAGAAATCTTAGGCTTGGGCTGTTGAGGTGGATTGACGAAAGGGTAGGTCCAAGGAATGGCAGCTTTTTCTTTCACCTTGTCTTTTTGTGACCTAGTGGTGATGTGAATGGCATTGATTTCAAAGATAGGAGGTGAAGGAGATAAAGGGGTTGTAACCTATTGATGAGATGTTGATGGGTTTGAAGAGGTTGGAGGGTTATGAGAAGGAGTCAGGGGTCGGTCGAGAGTGTCCTCAAAGAGAAGAGTGTCTTTCTCCAGATAGCGGCGAATGACAGCCTTGAGGGCACAGCAAGTCTCAGTATCGTGTCCTGGCGTACGATGGTATAAGAAAATCTTCATGTCATCAAACTAGGAGGGCTTAGACCCAAGAGGTTGGAAGGGCCTGATGGGTGGAAGAGTTATGCTAGAAGTCTACAAAAGTCGGTGTAAGATCAAAGAGTATGAGCCCTCTAAAGGGTCTGTGCTCGTTGATGTATGTGATGTCGGTGACTTTTGCTTGGGCAAAGTTGGAGGAGGTTTCCGTACCACCTTCTAAGTTGATGGTGCGGTGACAGGCGGAGACGGTACATTCTTCATAAGAGGTACCACCATTTTGGGAGGGGGTAGGCTAGCAATAGGCAAAGGAAGCAAAGGAGGCAACCGGTTTTGATTAGAGGTCAAAGTGGGAAGGACTCTGGTCAAGGTCGAAGGATGAGGGACCAAAATGGAGGGCAATGGTGATGGGGGAGGAGGCATTCACCTCTGTGGTTTGGTAGTCTTCTATGATTTGGGTTGAAGACTACTATTGGTTGAAGTCTGGTCTAAGTCCACCTTCACTTGTGGATGAGTGAGGTTGGAAACAGGGCGAACCCCGAGTGATTTGATTGGTTTAGGCGGGGTAGATGAGGGTTTTGGTTTTGATGAGGTCGGTTGAGATATAGACGGTCTAAAAGTGGAAGTCTGGTTTTTTTTTAGAGTCTTTGGAGGTTCTGCCATGGGAGGATTAGCAGCATGAGATGAGAGGGCACAGGCATGTTGAAGAGCTGTGAGACACTCCCACAATCCCTGTGCTCCACTTTCCTAGAAGGGAGAAGTTCGAGTTTCTCCACT
The DNA here is from genome assembly GCA_037957365.1 of Torreya grandis. Classification (NCBI taxonomy): domain Eukaryota; kingdom Viridiplantae; phylum Streptophyta; class Pinopsida; order Cupressales; family Taxaceae; genus Torreya; species Torreya grandis. Next base: position 734,650 of record JARHVA010003964.1, read on the forward strand.
AATCAGGAAAATGGCTGAGAAGATGTGGGATGAGGTTTGGGTTCTTGAGAAGACATTGACGATTGTGGGACCGAAAGTGTGGTAGTTTCAGCCCCAAGGCATGATGAAGTCGTGACAGGTTCGTCCTTGGTTGGAGACGAGGGAGAGGTAGGTTCTTCCCTGGGTGGAGAAGAAATGGGAGAATGAAGCTCCTCAAGTGGGTAAAGGGTAGGGATGATTGTGTCCTCCACTTTCGGTCGAGAAGTAGGAAAGGTTGGGTCCTCCATGGGCAACAAGAAGGAGGATGGTGAAACCGGTGGTGCTGGTAAGGTTGAGGCATCCTCCAAGATGAGAGAGGTTGATGGAGAACTAACCAGAGAAAGAGGTTCATCCACATGTGATGGACTGATGGATGGACTTACCTCTTGAGGTTGGTTGGAAATGAAGGGCGAGACTGTATTGACTGTTCAAATGTTGTGTTCATGAGTGTTGTCAATCAAGGTCTGGACATTGTTTTGAGTTGGTGGATGATTGGGGAATGGTTGTTTGAAGATGTCGATACCCTGGTTAAGAGGGGCATTGAGATTGTTGAGGATGAGGTCACCCTTTTCAAGCATGTCTTAGATTATGTTTTTAAGGGTTTTACAGTTGCCTGTGTCATGACCTTTAACATGGTGGTAGTTACAGAAGTCATTTTCCCTATACCACGCAGGGATGGCGCGTGAGGGATCAAATTGTGGAGGTGGTCAGATCTGGGGGAGATTGAAGACCCTTTATTTGATGAGCTTTTCCAGTACAGACGCGTATGATTTTTTGAGTGGAGTAAACTATCGCTGTATGTATCTCTACTGAAATTAGTGGGTGGAACTCTGAGATGTGGATGGCTCAGGCTGGTTAGTTGAAGGCGAAGAGGAGGAAGATCTAACAACCACAACGTTTGTTAAAGCTTTAGATTTAGGATTAGATGAGGAAGGCTTAGAAGAGGGATCATTGGTCTTGGAGTTGGGATTCTTTCTCTGCAACTTGACTTTATTCTCCTCAACGGCACGTAACTCAAGTTTACGGGCCATCGTGAAGGCTTCATCAAAAGTAGAGAAGGTCTGAACCCTCAACGTGGAAGAAATATGTTTGGCGCAGGCTTGGGAGAAAAGTTCAATAAGTTCAGGTTGGGGTAAAGAAAAGGAGAGTTGATTGATAAGGCCCCTCCATCGAGCGATGAAATCAGCAATGGATTCATCCTCAAATTGGCAGATAGAATAGAGGTCTGTGATTGAGAACTTCTTGGTGATGTTGATAGAAAAATGATCAAGGAAGAGCTGGGCCAGCTGAGTGAACGTGAAGAGGGAATGGCTGGCAAGGGAGCTGTACCAGTCAAGCGCAGCACCCGAGAGAGACATAGGAAACGTGCGTAAAAGCAATGCATTGTCATGGGCAATAAGGTAATAGGCATGTCTGAATGCCCATAAGTGTTATTGTGGGTCTTCCTTGATTTGAAAATGAGAAAACTTAAGAAGTTCCCACTAGCTGGGATATGGTCAGATCGGGACAGAAGGATGAATGGGCTCATTGCAAATTTGTTCGTATGAGAGAGTGTTGTGTGATCCAGAAATGGAGGTCTCTATGTTGGACATCTTGTCCATCAGCATTTTGATGATGTCTACTGACGGATTGGCAGGTGGTGTGCCCCCTAAATTGTAAGGCACTTGAAAGAGGCTAGAATAGGTATATGACGTAGTCGGTTGTACCAGTAAGGGCACAACATACGGATGGCTAGTCGTAGGGATAGAAGAGGAGACTAAGGATGGTTGGGTAGAAGGCATGGCTAAGTTTGATGTTGTCACAGGAGGTTGGTTAGAGGTAACATGGGCCAATGGATAGGTAACCATCCTAGTGTTGATAGGAGCAAGGGTAGGTGGAATAGAGACGACTAGATTCTGAAAGGGGGTAGAAAGTGGTTGAGTGGGTTGAGGTTGATAGGGGGCCAAAACCCTAGTGGAAGTGGGCCCAACGATGGAGGGAGAGGCCACACTTGGATGGTTGGTCAAAGACTGGTCATTGGTTGAGGCAATAGCCTGGGTGTCTAAGGGTTGAACTACGAACGCCATTGATACAGTCACAGTTTCAAGAAGAGAGGTCAGCATTTCATACATTGAATTGCCCAAGGAGTCTCATGTTTGGCTATTCACGAGATAGTGCTGTAAGGCTTTGACATTGAGGTCCAAGAATTGTGTGAAATATTGGTCCCCTTCTGGGACAATAGGCATTTGGGTCGGGGATGGTCGAGTAGGAGTTATTTCAGTCTCTGAGTGGAACTCCATTATAGGGCTGGTTATGGACGGGGTAGACGGAAGCGGATGATGCCTCGCATGATCGACTAGAGCCTTGGCTTGGCTATGAGTTAGAACCATTCAAGGCAAGGAAGAACGTCCTCACAAGCTCAAACAAGTAGATAAGAATAGAAAAGATGAAGAACACAAGCAGATCCTAAAAACCTAGAAGTAAATTATTAGGATTATAGTGGCTTATGCTTTAGATTATGTGTAGAGGAAGATTGGCTTTTGAGTCGGGTCCTAGAAGAAGCATTATATGGATGGTTTTGGGTTAGTTATGATGCTCAAGAAGTCTATGTTAGGTTTCATACAAGGCCTGGTGCTAAGGAGCAAGCTCCCCTCACTTCACGAGTCCAGTGATAAACTGGGCCCGCTTAGCCAAAATATACTTCCCCTAGAGATTAGGCTCTGCCAGAGAACGGAGTGGGCTTTCCCCTTGGTGATGAAATCCAAGTAAGATCATCGGGATGGGTAAGGTATCCACTGGGGGATGAAATCCCAGTCGGGCCTTGTCTCAGGTAAGTTAAGATGTTTGTTTTGTGCGAGTGGTTTGGTCGTGTAACATCAAGTGGACTAGATTAATTTAGTATGCATTTATTAATTACTAAGTGTGATCTAAGAAATACAAGCAAACAAAAATGAATGCAAAGTGTTTTAAGTCCAAGTCAAAATGTTTGTTCGTATGAAGATGAATGGAGAAAGAGTCAAAGAATATGAGTTTTGACTAGTCTAGAAGTGCAAGAAAGAAAAGAAAAGTTCTTTTTAGTCCTGCTTATGATGTCATTTAGAAGAGACAAAAGAGGAAAAAAAGGAAGGAACCTAATGCACCTATATGAATGAAAGAAATAAAGAACCCAAGGAAGGCCCTAGGGTCCCACCAGGCGTGCCAGAAATGTTTCTACGCTAAATTGCTTTCTACATTCAAAGAAGAAAATGAGAAACTAAAAGATGGTCAAGGCTAGAAGATACCTGGATATGGTCATGCACATCGAAATCAGATATTGGAAGGTACTCCTCTTTGGTTGTGGAGGAATGACACCTGTGAAGAGAAAGAGACTAAACACAAACAAAATGTTAGACGAGGAGACGATGGGTTGTCAAGCAAATGCCTGATCTCGAAAGTATGAAGACTTCCTAGAAGGATATCAACCCACTGATTAAAAATAGAATATTTGACTGGTAGAAATGAGAGACAGAATGAAAGCAAATAAAAGATGAAAAATAAAATGCATACCTGATATTCAGCAAACTATTTTGCACAGTCATCGGTGTCCGTCTCTGTGCCGGTGTCAGTCAGGAAAGGGTGCCGATGTCGGTTAAAGTGCCGGTGTCAGTCGGGGTAATGACCGGTGTCAGTCAAGGTAGCAGTTCTTGGACAGGTTTGGTCGAGTCTGGTCAGGTCCGGTCGGGTCTGGTCAGGTCAGGACAAGGTCTTAGAGTCTGGACAGGGTCTTAGGCTTTGCAGAAAGATCTGTTGCTTTGTTTTGGGTTTTATGCAGGAAGTCTGAGTAGAGTTACAGACTATGTAGTCAGGGGATAGTGGACAGAGGTGTAAAGGAGGAAGTCAGGTCAAGGTTATAGTCTAAGTCTAAAATAGGGGTGATAGCAGTAATAAACAAATAACAACCAGAGAGAAACAAAAACATAGAGAGAGATACTTACCTGTTACACACTGCAAGTATGATAAAAGACATGATTGAAGTCATCGATGTGTTGCAAGATGATCGAAGCAGGATTCCTATGCTGGAGAGAGAGACACAAAATATTGATCGTAAATTGATTGGATGCAAGAAAATGGTTGATTGCCAGAGTTGATTGAATGAATGAATTGGTTGGTTGAATAATGAATCGGTTGATTGCCAGAGGTTCATGGTTTTGTTGATTGATCGAAGGACGGTTCGATAACCGATCGTGAAAATGGATTGGCAACCGCATGGATAATGGATAACGGAATAACAGTTCCTGCATTCGGGTTGAGAACGCAGTGCTAAGGAGAACTGACGCCGGCAGGACCACCGACGTCGGCCGAGAAGTGACCGACGTCGGCAACGTCGGTTGGGTGGTGACCATGGTCGGCAGATGCAGAATGGGGGTAGAGACTAACTTTAACCTTTTGCACATTTTGACATGCTGCCAAGGTCAAGGCTAGTGGGAAAGTGGTTGACAGGGGTTAAATAGGCGAGGGAGAATAACATGAGGGATGACCAAGGGAGTCGACATGATTTCGGTGTCTACAAATGGATTTTAAGGATACAATCAAATAAAATTAGCTAAGAAATATCAATACAAAATATATTTCATAATGCCATGGGGAATGTTTGTCTATCAGAAAATGTCTTTTGGGCTTATCAATGCTAGAGTAACTTTTCAACAAGTAATAGAATAAAACCTATGAAAAAAAGTTTTGAATAACATTTTTCATGAAGGTTAACATAGGTATGAATGATTAAGCGCGCATGGAGAATTTGAAATCTATAACATTGAATGATGCACGCGGGCTTCCTAGTGCACGTACCCAAAATCCAAACCAGGATGCCGTTGATCTGGCGGATGGTGTGGCTGTGGATCGTGCGTCGAAAGGGACTCCACTTGGGAATAGGGTAAGCATCTTGAGTGCCCACTCTTCTGCGGGAAAAGGTTTATCTCCAGAAATGAAAATTGCAAAAGCCCTTGTTTTTGGTTCTGCCTTGGGATCAAAGCAAATGACTTATGCGGATGTGGCTACTTATGAAGCTGAAATACATGATGCAAAAGATCAAGCCTCTGCTGGGAGATTGTGTGTTTCTCCTGTAAGTGTTTTAAATCCTGTTAGGGTCAATCTGGATCCTGATACTATAGAAGCAATTTTTGATCGGGTAGATTAGTTTTCAAATTTTGGGGCTATTTGTAGATTTCGAGGCTGCTGGCCTTCACTTGTAGATCTACATGGATGGATATCCAATACTTGGCTACCATAGATTGATGGAAATGTTGAAATATTCCCTTGTGTTAAAGGTTTTTTCATTGCATTATTCCAAATTTCTAATGATCGGCAGACCATTCTGTCCAATAGCAACCTCTTTTTGCAGGGTAAATTCCCCCTTATGGCTAAACGGTGGCATAAGGACTTCAATCCTCTCATGGAAACCTTCAATAAGATCTCGGTCTGGGTTCGGCTCCCAAATTTACCAATACATTTATGTCAAGAAGCGGTGTTTAAAACCATTGGAAATGCTATAGGGGAGTTTTTATTTGAGGATGATGAAACTCAGAGGATGTACCGATCAACATGTGCTCGCCTCATGGTTGAGGTGGATGTTTCAAAGGGCCTTCCTGAGGCAATTTGTCTTGACTCCCCTAGGGGTTCTGGATGCAAAGGTTAGATTTTGAAGGTTTACCCTTTCGATGTAGAAAGTGTCACCAGACGGGGCACATTGCAGGGCGGTGTACTGCAGGGAAATCCATACCCAAAAGTTCAACTTCTTGGTGGTCTAAAGCAAGACATGAACACTATTATGCTAAACAACCTAGTGCTGAATCGACTGATTTAGAGTATGAGAGTAGCCATTTTGAATCGACGGATAAGGAGACTCTGCTGGAGACAGATCCTGTTGTAGGTTCTGCGGAGATAGGATTCTGTGATCTCCCTGAACTGATTTCAAAGGAGGTGGAGGTTCCTCCACCTATTTTGAAGGCTTCTCCTAGGAGCCAGAAGCTGGCTTGTTCTCTTAAGGTTTATGCTGAGGCTTCGACACCTCCTGGACTTCATGGATCTAGGCCTTCTGAGGATTGGGATGCTGAGGCAGCTAAGGTAGAGGATGGTTGGACCACTGTTAAGAGGAAGAAGTCTAAGCCCTTGGTCCCCCCTCTAGATATGAAGCTTCGGTCTTGTAATAAATAATTTTTATTGTTTGTTTAGCACTTTGTTTGCTATTTTCAGTTTACTAGTTAAACTAGTTTTGCTTAAGCAGTTTCCTGGCTTTTGTGTTTTCTGGAATGCTTAAGGTTTTTTCTATCTTCGGATGTATAGGGTTTCGGGGCCCCTTCAAAACCTATTTTTACCTTAATCTAAAACTTTTCAACAAGTAATGGATCTATATTTTTGTTATCTAAATAACAAAAGCATTTTGGTATACCTTGATTATTTAAAGGTATTATCTAAAAAGAGAGGTAATCACTTAGTTAATCTAGAAGTTCTTATCCAATGCAAAAGACATGAGATTTCCCTAAATCCCAAGAAATCAATATTTGCTATGACTGAAGGAAAACTCCTTGCTCACATAGTCTTGAAGGAGGGAACAAACATTTATCTAGAGTGAGTCAAATATATTCAGAGTTTAACTATGTCTACATCCAAAAAAGGAGTGAATTCATTCTTTGGTAAGGTCAATTTCCTTAGAAGATTCATTCTTGATTTTTCTGAGTTGACATGCCACACCTCTAACATGATGAAGAAGAAGTAAGAATTCAAATGGAATGCTAAAGTAAATTTGGAATTTTAAAGAATTAAGGTAACTATAGCTAAAGCTCTAGTGTTGGTTTATCTAGATTTTAGTAGAGAATTCATTCTTTACTATTATTCTTCTGAGCATACCATGCTAGCCATACTTTTCAAGAACAATGATAAAGGAATTGAATTCCCTATAGCATTCATGATAAAACCATCAAAAAGATTAGAAATGAAGTATTCTCAAATGAATAAAAATGATTTTGTTGTAGTCAAAGCATACAAAGTTTTTAAGTACTACATTATGTCTTCACATACTAAAGTTTATGTACTTGATACTGTATTCAAGTCAATTCTAAAATAGTAGGAGCTAGGATTATTGAGAGGCACTTGGGTAGCTGAGATGAAAGAGTTATATATATATATCAAACTTACAAAGCTAGTGAGAGGAAGAGGCTTATGCTAATTGATGAAAAAGAGAAAACTTGATGACATAGATATGGCAATGTCTTCTTTCCATGTTGAATCAAATGGAGATTTGCCAATGGTTCTCTTTATTGATCTTGTAGATGAATGGTATAGAAATATTTATTATTTCTTGAATTATGCAAAATTCTTAGCTAATATGACATGTAAGGAAAAATGTACCATCAAGATAGTGTCAAAGGATTATGTCCTTTGGGATAATGGTTTGTACAAAAGAGGAATTGATGGCATTTTCCTTCACTATGTGGACAAAGAGTAACAAATGAGACTATTGGAATAGTTTCATGAAAAATCATGTGGAGGTCACTTCTTAATGAGAGTCAGAACACACATAATTTTACAGGTAAGGTAATTATATCCTACTCTATTCCAAGATGCTTTAGATTGGGTTTATAAGTGTCAAGCATGTTAACATTTCATAGGAAGGATCAATTTGCCAATTTTGCCTCTAAAAGTAGTTTTTATTGATCAACCTTTCCATCAATGGGGAATGGATTTTATTGGTATGCTGAAGCCTTCTTTTAGTGTTAGACATTGCTATGTTTTGACTACCACCAACTACTTTAGCAAGTGGATCAAAGCCATTCCTATAAAGCATGCCAATTCTAAATTTATATGTGACTTCATGAAAGAGAACATTATAGTAAGGTTTGTTGTCCCACATAAGATAATAATAGATAATGAAGACAATTATTCCTTAGTAGAACTAACTAACTTTTGTTACTCATATATAATAGACTTGGTTCATGCTTCAAATCACTATTCTCAAGGAAATGGTCAAGCTAAATTAAGTAACAAGAACTTGATGACCATCATTTGTAATCTGGTGGATAATAATCAATGAACTTGGCACAAGAATTTGTTTATTCACTATGGGTTGATAGGATCACCCAAAAGAAAGCCATATGTATGTCTCCTTTTTAGTTTCTATATGGAATAACTGTTGAGATACCAATAACCATAGAGTTTCCTATTTTTCAATTATCTAAAGAAATTGAAGATATTACTTATCAAGATTCACTAGATAAGAGAATCATGTTTCTCATTAAATTATAAGAAGCTTATGTTCAAGTTGTTGATAGGCTGCTTAATCATCAAATGAAAGTAAAGAAGATCTTTGATAAGAAGGTTCAATAAAAATAGTTTAAATTTGGTTGATTAAGTCCTCCTATGGGATAAATAGAATGAACAAAAAAAGCATGTCAAATTTGACTCCTTATGGAAAGGGCTATTTACTATAAAAAGCATTGCTAGAAAAGATAGCTCCATGCTAGATTATCAAGATGGGATTGAAATTCGACTACCATTCAATGGGTATCACTTGAAGCTCTACAATAATTGAGTAGTAGGGTAACACTTGTATGTATATAAATTAATTTTTTAGGTTTTCTTTTAGTTTTGTTTTTCTTGATTTTATATTGTTTGCTTATTTTGTGTTTTTATGTCTAAGTTCTTGTGAAGAGTCCATACCCAATAGACAAGATTCAAAACCAAAGATACTGGGATCTCACCCTTTTTTCATTCTTCATGATAGATATAAATATGTCCCCAATTAGAGTTAGATGATGTCCCCAAAATTTCACACTTAAAATTTTGGGTGACCCCTATTTAAAATTTTACATTTTATCTTATGTGAAGTTAGTTGTCCATGTTAAACTAATCCCTTGAATAAAATCTTAATCTTTATTAGCTTTGTTTCTAATTGCTTTATTTTCCCAATTGCTTCAAAATTACTCTAGAAGGTTGAAAACATATGTTTGAGACTACCATCAAGAAACCCATTTAATTATCTTTCTTAAAAGATAAAAAAAGATAAGTGTTAGGAGTCATTTCTAATGCGACTCAGATTATCTAAGTTACTTTACTTTTTAGACAAAAATAAAAGTAGTTCCTCAAGTTTGAGTTGCATTGTCTAATTCAAACTTGAATTGTCAAACTACTTTAATTTATATCAAAAGATAAGTAAAGTTGTCTTAAGAGTCTGTTAAACACTCCACAAATCAAATTGGGTTTTTGGATTAATTTTGCTCATCTAAAACCATAAGTATAAGTAATTGAGGTTCCTAAACCCAAAATACTCAATAGACAATACCAAATCAAGGTTGAAAAGTTGATTAACTTACAAATTCCAAATTAAGTAAATCAATTTGAAAAACTTGATTAAAAATTTGGGGGCTTACATGGCTCCTTCACATGTGTCCACTACATGTCATTAAATGCATTGGTAAATATAAATATCATTAATTTCCACCTCGTTTCCACCTAAGATTCAAGGTGTCTAACTAGGTTGCAATACATATGAACCCCAAGCTAAGCTATTCAACCTTTTATAATGATTTTTATTTAATTATTCTCAACCCATTTGTGTTTGAGGTATGTAGATCTAGTATCTTTATTTTTATTCCTTTGTTTTTATTATTTTCCTTTTAGTTTTATCTATTGGTTTTCTACTTTTTAACATAAATGCTCCATTACTTGTAGCTATTTTCTTTTCATCTATTTATCACTTTCAAATGTTTGAATTATGTTGTAAAAACCCTAAAAATTTCCCAAAACATCAAGTGTGTGAAAATATCCTAAAAATGTTTTAGAGATCAAGCCCTAGGATAAAAAACCTAAATAATTAGACCAAATCAAAAACTTAGATTTCACACTATTGCTTACTTACTCAGAGTCCTGATCCCTAGTTACTATCCTTGAAAAACCCAAAACTTTAAGTAACCTTCCTAATCAAATTTATGACTACTTACTGCTTTAATTTCAGGTTTCCAAATGAAGTTGCTTGACTTGATAAATCTAAAGTCATGAACCTTGAGAAACTTGCTAAACTACCCAAGTAGAACCCAAAGTTATAATTGCTCTTTACTTCCACTTTGGTTTTTCCAAATTAAGTTAACTACTTAAACAAACCTGAAGCAATTTCTTTTTACAAACTCAGGTTCCTCATAACCTAGTGCTTACCCAAATTCTTGAAATATTAATAATTGAAATTCACTTAGACTAACTCGATGTTGTGTTACACTATTTATTACTATGAGATACTTATAGAGTTTTTGAGGAATTTCTACTACTTGAAACTTGAAGCATAATTAGGGATACTATTTAAAACATCAAGTTGACTCTTTTTCAAACTTTCAAAACTAGTTAAAGAAGTTACTCAGCATTAAAAATCATTTATAAAATTCTTCTAGAGTTAATCAAAACCAATGTCAAGGTTATAAGGATTAGAAAGATCAGAAAAGGAAATAGCTAAACTAAAATTGCAAGAAACACAAATTGAAGAAGCCCAATAGTTGGCACTCGAGGAGATTCTAGAGAAAATCAAGAAAGGAAAAGCAAAGGATAAGAGGGTCAAATACCAAGAGCCAAAGATGAATTATGAGTATAAGGGATACCCAATTGAGTCATGCATCACTTCAAAGATAACAAAGATAAGTGATACAGACATGGGGCATGTGTCTATGACTAAATTGCTAGAAAGATGAAAAGACATAACTAAGAGTCCACTCATGTAAGAAATGACAAATAGTGGAATTCTAGTGGTTACAACTTTCCCAATATTATCTCAACTTCTAAAATTTGTCTAAACATGTGCTAAATATTATGATTCCCTAACTAGGACTATAAGAGATGCTAGTGGTAATGTAGTCATAAGGTTAGATGTTCAATATCTTAACTAATTCTTGAAGATTTTAACATCATAAAAATTAATTGATATATCTCTGGAAAAATATAAAAGATAATGGGAAACAAATATAGAAAAATATATTAAGATAATGAGCACAAGTTATCTAAAGAAAATAAAGCAAGACTCAAAATTTAAAAAGCTGATAGTAAGATCAGACTTGGTTCAAGAAGCAAATGATATTACTCAATTGCTATGCAATATTAATGGTGAAAATAATGCCAAATGTTTTTCAACATGGATCTATGTGTATATCAAAACCATTGATGTGACCAAGAGCTTTGATATGATTTAATGTTCAAAGATGATAAGTGATAACATTAATCGATGGTTAAGCAGTGTATTATAGACTTTTGATTTCAAAATGACTTCCTATCTGGTGTATATAGTAGCTTCAAGTGGACCCTTTTCAACGCTGAATATAAAAGGCACATTAGAAATTATGCCAATATATGAGTTTTATCCTCAACTAGTTATTTATGAATATTACAAACACTATAAGGTAGTGAATGATGGATTATTTTATGAACTCATTTGTAAATTAAATGTGGATCTAAAGCACAAAAGAGTATCATATGAAGCATGGGATGCACTTTCATAGTTTGGTTGTATTTTCATTTAGTTCTTTGACTTTACCTACATCAGAGTTATGGGTTTCATAAGTGCACCTGTCAAGTTACCTAAATACCCCAATGATAAGTGGATTCTTATGGAATTATGAAAATAGATAGTTGAATTACATGATCTGCAATCAAAGGATCACCATCCTACCTTCAATTTCTTAATTGTTATTGGCCACTGCCACTATCCTAGTATCTATAATGCCAATAATGTGTAGAAAGAGATTAATCATAATTATTCCCCAGCACATTTTGATGTTATAGCCAATTTATATTATAGAGGGGTGGCCCAAAACATAGTTTCTCTAGAATATATGCACATTCCTACACTTGAGGATTTTTAGACTGATTGTAGAGATGAGTTTGATATGAGAAGAAGGGAAAATAATAGATTGACTATTGAACAAATCTATTCTTTTGATCTAGAGGCAATTCCCAAGGATTTGGAAGATGATGGAATTGTAATGAGTGATGTTTTTCATGTAGCAGGAGGAGATAGTGCCCCACTTCCAATGATTATTTTTTCTAGAAATCAAGATAAGACTATTTTAGATAGAAATTCAAATGTTTTGGCAATGACTTCCACCTTGCTTCTCAACAAAGGCTACTATATGAAGGAGTTTATCAAAGAGACTGCTCATGTTAGCTAGAAGAGGAAGGAAATAGTACAAGGAGAAAGTATCCAAGTGGCAATAAAGAAGTTAAAGCTAAAAATAAATGTTGATGATACATATTCTATGGTAAAAGATAAAGAGCCAATTCAGCCAATTATTTCCATATCTCTGTTGGTCTCTTCTACTTACACCACCATTCCTTCCATTCCCACATCCACTACACCCATCATAGATCTATAAATACTAATGCCACCCCCAAATCTCATGGCACCAAACCTCCAAAGAAATCCATTCAAAAGGAGACTCCTCCTCCTCCTTCATTTTCTCTACCTATTTCTCCATGTCTATGTCCTTTAAAATAACAACCCACCATGGAGAATGAGCCAAAAAAAGTAACAACTAAAGAGGAAACTCCATCTCAAGAATCACTAAAGTAAAATGAAAAATAAATGGTTGAATCTAGGAATAAAGCCATGGAAGAAGTAGCTACTAAAAAGGTAAAAGAAGTTGAATAAGAAAATAAATTGAACTTGAGAAATAAGTAATAGAGGTAGCAAAAGATAAATAATCTAAGAAAGAAAAAGAGATAGAGAAAATTTATTAGAAGCTCAAGGAGAAGGAAGTAATAGTTGAAAAAGTGGGGAAAAAAGGAAGATGATAAGGAGAAAGAAGGAATAATTGATAAGTATGTTGAAAAGGAACCATAGAAAT
>JARHVA010003964.1:757500-790000 GCA_037957365.1 Torreya grandis
GGGTTGAGATTTGAGGGGATAGGATTGGATTGGGAAATAGAGTCTAGCTGAGCTAGAATGATTGGTCAAAAGGTTTTAAATGATTGAATATGGATAAAAAGGTAGCTCAAGCCTAAAACAAGGCCAAGATAAGTAAAACCAAAACATGACTAATGTGAACAAGGCTCATATTCTCCAATTGGAGTCTCTTGTGAAAAGGAATGTGAAAAGACATGATATGTGTGGTTTCTTGACCAATTTAGGGTGTATACATTTTCCCCCCTTTATTCTAGTGATGCAAATAAATGAATTACTCATTTATAAGGCAATAAAAAGAACATGCATACCTAAACCTACCTTCATAGAGATAAATGGGTTGTAAAGGTCTAACTCACATGTTAATCAGGGAACTAGATGGAGAGCTAAATAGTGCTTGGAGAGAGAGAAGGAATCCATGGAGTGGATTCCCCCTACATTGAATTTAAATGTGGAATATTTGTAACATGGATAATGAGGGAAATGCTTTCCCCCATGTTGAATCTAAATAAATATGAGAGATAATTAGAGGCACAAAACCAATGTCTATCCTATGTCCCACCTAAACTCATGTAATCTAGAATGTGTGTAAGAAATTTTTATGATTATGAAGATTAAAATTTTATATGCCCCCACTTTAAATATCTAAACTAAAACTAAGAAATGGTCATAGGCTAAAAACCATATGTTTGTCCATTATCCCACATAAACTCATGTATTCTAGGTCTAGGTAATGTAATGACCAACCACTATAGATGGCCATGTAGTCCAACTTGGCGATAACTTAGGTATAGTTGGGTGTAATTTGAAAATATGGTCAATGTGTAAGAAGAGAATGACATATCTTTCCATTCCATCTATATAATCTTGAATGATGAAGAACTTTAACATCTATGCCATGCTGCCAAATTTGGTATGTGAGTGATGCATCTATATAATCTATATAACCACATGTGATATGACATATCTTTCCATGCCTCATGTTTAAAACTAGAGACTAAAAAAATATGCTCTGTACTATGTCTATAGTCTATTATCTTATTCTATAATTGAGTCATGTTATATGAAGTTGTATGTGTAAGATGTGTAGCATGTACATGCCCCCAAATTTGGTATCTAAGTCTATATATATATCAAAATCACTATGGATCCATATAATATGAATAATTATATCTAAATATTATTCTTATCTATAAATTAAAGGTATATGCCTCTAAATGTCCTAAGCAATGATGAGTGACCCTTATGTTCTGAGTCACTGTATATCCTGATCAATCTGAATTGAATCTAATAACTTGAATTTTGGATGTGTAAGAACCATGGTGTATCCACCTATGAGAGTGGATGGGTATGATGGGTAAGTGTAGAAATATGAGTAGTTGGAGTGATGCCCCCTTTTTTGGAGAGAGATGAAATCTATGATAGAGGAGGTCAAGCCAAAAGTGATGATTAGTGGTGTACGAGTAGAAACAAAGTTGACATGTTGTGAATAGATTTTAAAGGTTTCTTGATTGATTAGATTCAGTTTTTGAAAGTGGAACACACTTTATTTGGTGAAGACCAAGGTGTGCATCTAGGTATAAGAGAAATATAGAGATGTACATGCCATAATAGGTAGATGAGGTAGCAAGAGATCAAATTTAGAGTGACATTAAAGGTATTTTTATCATTATTCTATGGAAGAAAATGGTTTGAAAAATAGAGTTATGGAGTTTGAGTTATGGACAAAATGGTATTTTATTTTGATTGAAAAAGTTAGCTAATATAGGAAATTGGATTGATTCTCGAATCATTTGTGCATTGCCTAGGTTGATATTTTGAGCTCTAGATTGAGAGAGATACTGAGGAGATTGGCACCTATCATGACTTAGTTTGAGTAGTTAGCAACCCAAGTTCAGACTAATGGTGATGTGACCCGAGTAAGTAACCCAAATTCTTGGTTCTTGTCAAATTTTGACCTATTTTAGTGTTTTTGAGCTCTTTAAAGTAACATAGGAAAAAAAATATAGTTTTAATTCTCTTGTCCTACATCTAGTGCTCCTATTTAGGTTTCAACAATCCTAGCCAAGTTGTAGCATTCATGTTCAACACTGTTATCCTGTACCTAGTGCTATTATCCTATAGGCAAGAATTTTTGAGATGTTACTTTGTTAGTTATTGTTTTTTTCCTTGGATTTTTACTTTGTATTATTGACTGATGGATGTGATGTTTTTGGTGTTTTTTTAGGGTGAGGCATAAATGAGGGAGTTATATATGAGCTAGGTGATGGAGACCTTAAGGTTATTACCATTATCTATTGATGAGAGAGATGTCATGGAAAGGGCAAGGTTGAGTCATGTGTGTGACCTAGGTATAGTACAATGGGATTGATATCTGATTACCACCTTATGTGAGAGTTGGAATTTAGATACATATACTTTTTGAATTCTTATAGGGTAGATTACTATGACTCTAGAGGATGTGTATCACTTTTTACATTTATCAATTAGTGGGTGACATGTGACGTTACAAGATGACATGGGTATTGATGTTATTAATCGTGTGTCCTTGAATTTTAATAGTATGCCCTTAGGTATACATTAGAGAGGGAGTGATAGTGATGTAATAGTATCAATTATTGTATAGTCTAGTGTTCCACACTTGTGGAAGTGGTTGGATACTTTATTGTAATTATTTGTTACTGTGGATGGGATTGGAATATCTATAGCATATAAGATGCATATGATTATGTGTAGTGTGGAGGTATATGGAACTATATTCCCATGGGGTAGAATTATGCTTACCTACCTATACAAGTATCTATATAGGTTTACATAAGAGGTATTTAGTGATATATTGATCATAATGACCTTATTTCATTGTTGGGATTATGAGCACATAGTGGTTGTGCAACCAATAAGATTATTGAGGCAGAAGTGGGCACCTTCAAAGCCATTTGAAGAGTGGTGGATGAGTACATTAGCTATTTAATCCCCTAAGATGGATCATTATAGGTGGGTACTAAATATATTAGTGGTTGGTGACATCATATGGAGGCCTTATAGAGGATTTCTTGGGTAGAGGAAGGATGAAGTGTAATAATGATATATGAGGGTCAGTTGTTGGATACATGACCATTGGGTTGGATTATAAGATCACTTTCAATATGATCATGTGACTAGATAGTTTGGGTTACCACAAGATGTGCCTCTAATAATATGGGTGTGGGTGAGGAGTGTTTGGGCACCAATGAGGGTAGGAGCTCATGTGAGGCCTATCGAGGCTGAGTTAGCACCATTACCTTTGGATGTGTAGGATGTAGCTATAGATGTTCCTAATGTATATGAAATTAGATGTACAAATTCATATATTATGTGGTGGGATAGGCATTGGTGGGATCCATTCTACCCTATTGATGGAGGGGATACTCTAGAGTATGAGGATCCATAGCTAATCTAGATGATGGAAGGTAAACAACAATTTCATTTGAATTATGTACAATTTTGTGATTTTAGATTGCTTTTAAAGCATATAGCTAACTTTGTGTCATACTTTATGTACAGGTAGAGTGGGAGGTGCACAAGATGAGGCACATGTTGGGGTGGGGAGTGGAGATGATGATTATTGGGAGACCATCATTGAGTCAACACTTGGAGAGCTCACATGACATATTCTTGATGATTTAGTGGAGGAGGGATTGATAGATAAATTGATGATCATGGCCAATATTCATGCTCATCTATTTGATAGGGATGCTATAGCTACAACTACATATGTTAGGGTAGAAGGAGAGAGAGATGAGCTAAGAGCTAAGTTGGATAGGCATAGAATGCTTCCACCTAATTTTGGTTCTATTAGCATGAGGATTATGGATGAGTTTATAGACATTTAGAGGTTATATATAGACTTGAGTGAGAATCATGGTTGTCTACTCAAGTGAGAAAGTCATCACAAGAGGCATAGGATAGCTTGATGAGGTATGGGGCTATCAAGTGATAGGGTGGATTATAGGACTAGTACTGTTGGGGAGAGTGAGGAAATGATTCCCATTTATGATTGATTGTACTTGATGTGATGTATATAATTTTAAATATATA
Organism: Torreya grandis; assembly: GCA_037957365.1. Taxonomy (NCBI): domain Eukaryota; kingdom Viridiplantae; phylum Streptophyta; class Pinopsida; order Cupressales; family Taxaceae; genus Torreya; species Torreya grandis. The sequence continues at coordinate 761,593 of JARHVA010003964.1, forward strand.
TATATATATATATTGATATTTATTTGATTTTGACTCAGGTATATTGTGTTATGGATATTGGAATATATTGGTATATTTATTGTAAATGGTTGATTTAGAAATAGCTAATTTGAAATTGATGTTATGGTTGCATATATTTTGTAAAATGGTATTTGGGATGTGATTTGATTTTTATTGATAGGTTTAATTTTTATGTTAGTTTTCATTTTGAATCATAAATGAGTAAAACAATTTGTTGTTCTGTAATTTGTAAATTGATTTGGTAAAGTGAGTTTGTTTAAGATTGGTAAAATAGGATATTGGTAAGATCAAGATTTGGATAATTTGTTTTTGTAGGGATGGTTATTTGGAACTAGGAATGTTAGTTTATAGTATATAGGGATGTAATATATCACTTTGTGCTCAATTCCCTGAGAGTGGCTCAAGAATACAAAGGCTAGCCCTTTGGATCCATCATTGCCCAATAAGTGAAGATATATAATCATGCATGTGTTAATCAATGTTTGGACTATGTTTCAAATCCCTATAAGTGGATGGCTCAAAAATACAAAGGCTATCCCTTTGGTTCCATCATTACTTACTAAGTGAAGCTATGTACTAATACTAGTATGAATGTGTGTCATATCACTCTATGTTGTATCATTATCTGAACCTTCATGGCCAATTGTATAAGTGCCCATACTAATCATGTTGTGTAGGAACATGCCTTGTTATTATTACTATTTACGGTGTACCAACTATTACTATACATGGAGACTCTATAAGATGCAATCTCAATAGATGCACAACTAAAACTATGTTGTGAAGGAGGCTCATCTATCTACAATTGTAGTGGATTGCTATGTGAAATAACACCTTATGGCCTCTATAGTGATGTGTATGAATAAGTAATAGATCAATATAGAACTATAACCTATGATGGGGGCTCATCTAATGTCAATTTTAGTGGGTTGTTATGTGAAATAGGTCCCTAAAAACTTGGTCATAATGAATATCTATTTAGAACAGTAATATATGATGTGGGTTCATCTAATCTTAACTGTAGTAGGTTGCTACATGAGATAGGACCCTAAAAACTTGGTTGTATTGAATATCTATCTAGAGTGATACTCTACTATGGTGCTTGTGACTATGCTATATATATATATATATATATGGAATTTCACTATGTTCTCCTTAGATTACACTCCTATATGTAGGTTTCTCTCAATGTACTGGTCTCTAAACCTTTTGAGTAGGTGGGATAGGAGATCTCCTATGAGGCTCTATCTTAAAAACCACATTACTCTCATGATGAGTAACTGATGATTCCTATGAAGGAATGTCTTGGGATGACTCAGTCATGGAGGAATGAGGTCTATGGTTCCATGATGGAGGGGATCTCATTTCCCTCTATGTGAATGCTATGATGTCATTATCAACACATCTATTAATGTAATCTCTGAGTCGATAACAATCATTATCTCTATGTCCATAAATATGATGATAGTTATAAAAAGGCCTATGTGGTTGTCTATATAAGATATGTGAATCTTGTCGATGAGTACAAGGAAATGTGATTAACCTCCTATCTAGTAGTGCTAATAATATGACATATAGGTTATCCCACTCTGAATCAAACTATAGTGGTGCCATACTATTGTTCTCTATAGTACATACTATAGGTGGTGCTCTAAAAACTAGATATCTATTCTTAACTAGTTACTTTTTTGGCTATTGTCTCCTATCTTATTTGGGACATGGTGGATGTTGTATGCTAGGATATATAGATGGAGGTAATGCTATGAAATCTAGAGTAATTTGATCAACTAAATCTAACTCAATCAACCTTAATTTATTCTCCAAGGCTAGAACTATATAACATAATTGTCTAAAAGAGGACTTTGTCTGATATAATATGTGCTCTAGGAGGGGTTGTTGAAGCCCCTTCGTAAATATATTCTAAATCTCTAAATCTACTAGTTTATAGATCAATCTTAACATGTGATTCTTAAATCATAAGATATAATCACTAACTATATTTTAATTATTCTAATGCAATGCGGTAATTTTCTCATATGTAACAAGAGGGCCCATTTTTGCTATGTAATATCTAAGAAATGCCTCCTCTAAATCATCATATGTATTAAAGGAACCAATTGTTGGAGATATTGTCATTGATGTCAAAGGTCTAGCATTATTGGTGATAAAGGCCCCATTGCATTTAATGTTATTTGTAATAGATATATCTTGGCTAATGTGAGTTAATATTTATTTAATATTAATAAATATATTTTTGGTTGCATATGAGATAAAAGAAGGGCCCATGGAGAAGTCAAAGAGCCACGGGGTAAAGACAAAATAAGGATGGGATGCATTTTCCCATGAAGAGTCATCTTGGGGAATTCCAAGAGTCACAAAGTGAAGACAAAAGATGAAGGGCACAATTTCTCATGAAGGGAAACTTTGAGGAATACGAAAAGTCACCAAAGTAAAGACAAAAGAGGGAAGGACGTTTTTGATCATGGAGGGTCACCACATGAATTTTCAAAGGCAAGGATATGAAGGGTCATATAAATTTTGGTGCCATTTTCCATGAGGATTGAAGGGTCACAAAGGGGGAAGGAAAAAGGTCATTTGGAAAGCTATAAATAAAGGCTTGAGAAGCCATTTTTAATATGGAATATAGAGGTTGATTTGATATTGTAATATCTAGCTTAGAAGAGCAATTATGAGAGATGAATATGATTTGTATTTGTTATATCTAGCTTAGAAGAGCAAAGGTGAGAGAGAGGAAAGAGATGTTGTATTGAATTATCATTTGTTGAGATAGAAAAATTGAGAGATAGGTGTGTGGTATACACAAAGGGGTTGGTGCTCTTGTGGTCTGGTGCTCACAAATTGTTATTGGGTTGGTGATCGACAAAGGGGTTTGTGCTTCTGTGGGTTGGAGCTCATGAACTGTTGTTAGGTTGGTGCTCAACAAAGGGGTTAGTGCTCCTATGAGTTGGTGCTCATGAATTGTTACTAGGTTGGTGCTCGACAAAGGGGTTAGTGCTCCTATGGGTTGGTGCTCTTATGGGTTGGTGCTCATGAATTGTTGTTAGGTTAGTGCTCAACAAAGGGGTTAGTGTTCCTGTGGGTTGTGCTCAAGAATAGTTGCTGGGTTGGTGCTCAACAAAGGGATTAGTGCTCATGTGGGTTGGTGCTCATGAATAGTTGTTGGGTTGGTGCTCAGCAAAGGGGTTGGTGCTTTTGCAAGTTGGTGCTTGTGAATATTTTTTCGGTTGGTGCTCATTCATATACTTGAGATTGTTCTCTGTGGTTTTTCCCACATTGGGTTTCCATGTTATATCTGGTGTCTCTCTCTATCTTGTGTGGTGTTTATTGTTTGAGTTTTATTTTGTATCTTGAATGTTTGATTAAGTGGAATTTGGTTAAGGGAAATTTTTATAAGATATATGATATACTGATTCACCCACCCCTCTTAGTATATCTTGTGCTTAACACCAATAAGGAGTAGATGAAAGAACCAATTCTATGAATTACCCACTAGTGTCTATTAGAATAGCTTAAGTATAATCAAAGGACTTGCATGAGATGGAAAATCCTTCTAAAAGGCTTGAAGGTGTATGAATGGATCTCTAGTTACATCAAAGTGAGTCAATAATGGTATTTAGAAATGATTAGGATATGAAGCTTTTACAAATGTCTTCAAAAGATAGTTACCATGTAAGTCATTGGCATCCATACAAGACTTATAAGCCTTGTTTTCCAATGTAAGGAGGTGTAATTGGTGTTTTAAATTACCAACTACATGCATCAAATAAATAATCTCATGGGATGGTATATTAGCATATTGAAGTGATTAATTTAATCTTTTATTTTATCCATGGGAATGTTAAATCTATCATTTGGATCATAGAGATGTGGTGTGATCACTTGAACCTTTGGATGAATGGTAACTTGGATCATAATAGAGGGATGTGAGCTACCATTATCTTTGCATGAAGATTGAGAAACATGTGCTAATTTAGTAGGGGATGGCTTGGGAGATTCATTGGTATCTTTATTATCTATTGAATCACATTATAATTGAGTAGAGGATGTGATGTTATCATTAACATGTGCATAATTTGAAATAGAATCATGCATAGAGGTAAAATCAACATTTTTTAATGCATTAGGTTTGAGATAAGGAGTCAGAGATGAGTTATAAGCATGAGATTAATTTTCTTCTTCACTATGTGCATAATAATGATCATTATTCCATGCATTATCATAATCAGAGTTTTGTTCATATTAATTCTCATTTTCATATTCATTTGCATGTTCACTAGCATATTCATTATCACTTCCATCATCACTAGGGAGAGGGGTAAGATAAGATGTTAATTATTTTTTAATATGCAATAAATTTTCATGTGCAATTGAAACATTATGTGCATCTATGTTATTATTGAATGGAGTGTATGCATAATTTTCATTTGTAATATGAGAAGTAAGAGTAAGAGAGTTATCATTTAGACATTATTTTGACAAAATAGAGTTAATATCATGTGATGGATCATTTGAAATATGCATTGGGATTTGGATTCTATTGCATTTATATTTTTGTAATTTGAACATGGAAGTAACGAGAGAGAGAGAGAGAGAGAGAGAGAGAGAGAGAGAGAGAGAGAGAGAGAGAGAGAGAGAGAGAGAGAGAGAGAGAGAGAGAGAGAGAGAGAGAGAGAGAGAGAGAGAGAGATTAGGTTCAAATGCAAGAAAATTAGCACCAATGAGAGGTTAAATTTTAATTAAATGAATAGTTTGTATATTTGATTCATTGTGCATAGGAGAATGACATGAAAAGTACCTTTCCCATTTATCAAAATTATTTTCTTTAGAAAAGGAAAGAAAAGAGAGGTTTAAGGGAAGAAGGTGCACCTACTTTTTCTTCACTATCACTTTCATGTGCATCATCATATTTGTCATTAAAAAAAAAATTATCTTCATTGTAAATGAAATCATTTTCCACATTTCTAATTAATGTGCAATTTTTTAAATTTGTTCATTCATTGTCATAATTATGAGAAAAATTTAGAAATTGATTTGTGGGATGAGAGGGAAGAAGTGTCTTAGTGGTCATTTTATTTCTTTCACCAAAGAGAATATGTAAAATTAATATTAAGAAAATTAATGAAAAAATAATTACTAACATATATATTTTGAAAATGTTTTTGATACTCCAAATAATACTAAAAAATTCTTTAAAAAGTTTCTAAAAATTGTAAGTGAAGGCTTGGGGTTTGAGGACCTAGTTTTGAAATCTAGGATTTTGGGTTGGGGTTTTATAAATTTTTAAAATTATTTCAATAATTTTAATTCTAAAGTAAATTTTATTAAAATAAATTCACAAAAAATTATACAAAAATCAGAATTTTGAAATTGAATATTTGCACAAAATATGAAGGAAAAACCCTAAAGGTATCTAGGGTTTTAAGATTTTGGGGTTTTTAGAATTTTGAAATTATCATAATAATTTAATTATAAAATAAATTTGAATCAAATTAATGAAAAAAATTTATACCAAAATTAGAATTTTTAAATTTAATGTTTGCACAAAGGATGAAGGAAAAACCCTAAGTGTACCTAGGGTTGTAGATTCTGTTCGAAGTAAGTCAGGTTCACCAAAATGTTTTATTATTTTTGGGAAAATAGGGTTTAGTTACTAAACAACAAAGGGTATGAATTAATGGGGTAAATTGTAATTAAATACATTAAAATATATATTTATATCAATTTAATCAAATCAATTGAATAGGGAGAAAAGTAACTTACCTAGAAAAATAGGTTGAAATGAATGATTCAAAGGCTAAAAATTGTTATACAGAACTGGGACAATGTCATGAATCTAGATCTAGATTTTGTTTGGTGAAAGTATAAGAGAAATAAAAATAGGACACTTTAGAATTTTATGCTATTGTTCACTCTTACCACTATTATCCTAACTAGTCATAGAGATCTGAGTTTTGTTAGTTTTATTCACTACCCCTATATGAGTTTGCCTATGAAACCTTACATGTTGAATGTCAATAGAGATATTTGTAGAGTTGATTCAATATTCAGACCCTAGGTATATCTACAAACATAAAACAATAAACACATCAAAATCAAAAGGGGAAAAACATTGGGCTAGGGGAAGTATGATCACATGATCTAGAACCCCTGTTGTCCTGAACATTGCCTACCTTAACCCTCAATCTAGGGTCTCAGATCAAATGTAGTTATCCCTTAGGGAATGTGCATATCAACCCACATAATAGATTCAAGAATGAACTTCACCTAGGCCCTTCCTTGATCAAGCATGCAACTCTATGTGTGATACAGAATGTTGATCTATAATATTGACTAATTTTTAATTACTTACTGTTCCAAAGTAGCTAGAAATAAAATTCCTTGTGAAGTCCTTTATATAAGACACTATTTATTTTAAATTTGGGAGATTTATTCACATTATCCATTGTTCAAAGGACAAAAAAAACTTAAGGGAGAGGCTAAGAAGGGTTTAGGACCTCTTGAGTGAAGAGAAATAAATGTTATGACTCAAAATGTAAAAGGATAGGAGCACCAAAAATAGGACACCCTAAGGTCCAGTGTTATAGTCCAATCCCAATGCTCATGTCCTATAGGTTCAGGACCTTGGGGATAGGACTGGCCTAGGAAATAGAGTCTAGTTGAGCTAGAATGACTGGTCAAAATGTTTTAGATGACTGGTTATGGACAAAAAGGTGACTCAAGCCTAAAATAAGGCCAAGATAAGTAAAACCAAGACATAGATAATGTGAATAAGGCTCATATTATCCATTCAGAGTCTATTATAAAAATAACTATAAAAATACATGATATGTGTGGTTTTTAAACCAATTTAGGGTGTATACACAAGTGTTGATTACAGAATTAGTTTAACTAGAAAATAAAATAGTATATGGTTATTTGATATGAGTAACCATAATTTAGTTCATTTAAATGTAGATATTGGTAGATCTTTGTTAAATATAACTAGGATTTCACATTTATAGACCTAGGGGTGGAACTCAATTCCATTCACAAGACTATAATCATGATGTTAAGCCCTTATAGAATGAAAACTAAAATTATTGGTAAATTTCTTCAATATAACCTAAGGCTTCAAGGCTATAGACCTAGGGATGGAACTCATTTCCATCCATAGGCATATATAAATGAGGTTGAGTCCTTTTTAAAATGTAGATTATTTATTTTTAAGATATAAAATATTTAAACATAATGAGATAATAACTATTTAGTACTATTTGGTTTAAGACTTTCTTAATATCATTAAGGGGAAACCATGTGTCTTGTTTTATCCTTGAAAATTGACAATTTTGGGTGAACTCCATTATCAGTAAATAAACTTATATTACATAAAGATTTATTTTTCATATGCTTTAATTAGGAACTAAAATTATATATCTCTTTGATAAAACCTCACTCAATCTGTGAATGATATATGTGAGTTAAAGTAACCAACTCTAGTTCATTTTATTATTAGATTTCCTAGGCACTTATGTTGATTGTCTAAGTTTCTATAAGGGAAATAGATGAACATTATTTTTTTTGGAACATACTTAATAGAATAATTAAATTAATATTTAATTTTATACATATTCTCAACAAAAAAAAAGACCTATAGCTATATATTTTTAGTTATAGGGACTCAGGTTGAGATATTTGAGGTTAAAGGTAAAATATATTTTAGTGACTGTGTGTGTGTGTGTGTGTGTATATAAATATGTGTGTGTGTGTGTGTGTGTGTGTGTGTGTAAACACACACATATTATCAAACCCACATATTGTATATATGCATACATACATATGTGGAGAATTAATAGAATTGTCTATTACCAATTAGAATGATGAAATCTAAGTATATATAATTGATAATATTAGTTCCTTTGAAAATTATCTTATTTGTATGGTGTCTAATATTAGTTCCTTTGAAACTTATTTTATTGATATAGTGTCTAAAATCTTGGATTCTTATTTTATAGAACTATATGCATGTCAAATTTGAATATGGTTCATTAAAAGAACCTATACATGTCATTGTTGAGTTTAAACTATTGGATATAATGAAATTACTGAATAATGGCTACTTATACATTACATAACTATTTGTATTGATGTATGTTACAATGTATATTTATTATGCCTTGAATTTTTATTTAGAAAATACTAGGCATGTTTCATAAGATAATATGTGGTTAATATATTAGGGTGATGACTTAAAACTCATATATTTACCCCTTGGTATCATTTAATAGATTGTGATTCATTAGTAGTGTGTTTGTGTGAGTGGAATTGACTCAGATCCGTGTGATATCTTATTTTTATATAAAAAATTTGGACAAAGTAATGTTATATCTAAGATATTGTCTTTCTACTCTACTTTATAGTTTACATGTCTATGATGATAATATTAGATAGAGGATTATTTTTCATCGTCTATGCGACTAATACATGTATTAGTGATTATACACACACAAGTTCTAGTTGATTTCTCAATATATGCATTGTTTTTATCTACCCCTCCATGAAGGTAAGGGCCACTCCTAGTGGAGAGGTGTGTAGGAGACCAATGATCTATGGTTGGAAGAAAATCACCCCAAAGAGGCTCTCCCTCTCTTCATATTGCATCCTGATTTCCTCACTAAACTTGGTTTACTTATGATACATATTAATGGGGTTAATATTATTTCATTACTATTATATCAAAAAAAATTCATTTAAGATGATGTATAGATAGGCATATAATGATTATTTATGTGACTCATTACTTTATTTATTAGTTATACATGAGTTTCATATTCATGTGGATTATTCTCATTTAGTATTATTGTGCTTTAGCATCATTTTTATTGATTATTATTGATGCAAGGTAACTATCGGTTACATTTGTGAGGTGGATACAAGATAAAGTCCACTCTCCAAATATATGTGGAGGGAGAGTATCATCAGAGAGGGTGTTACAGATGAATATGATGGAGGTTTATATATTTAATAGGTAACCTTCCACACACCATGTAGTATAAATAAATGCATTGTTGTTTTTAATGAGTAGTTATTTTTGATTGTTTTAATTCAAGTTGTGTTTGATCACTTCATGATTGATCATGTTGGTTCAGTTTTGATCTATGTGTGGATTTTATTTTAGTATTAATTTTAATTTATACTATTTACTCAAATTATGACATTGTTTCCATTATGAAGTATGATACCTATATATTTATTTTTAGATAACTATACTTATGAATTACTAACTTTGTGACTCTTTATACGCATATACTTTCAAGCATTTACTAGAAAAGTATCATTATTAAAGATTATACATGGCATGTAAATAAATTACATTTTTCATCATATAAAAGAATGATTTTATAAACATTATCTAACCTAAACCTAGGTAAAAGTGAATATGGTGGTACCTAGGGTGACATAGTATTAAATACTTAAGGGTTAACTAGGTATGAAACTTGGATTGTTTAATGTTTAATGTTTGGATAGGCATTAAAGATTTTATTAAACATAACTGTTATGTTTATTTAAATAAAATGATTTAAAAACTAATATGAAGTGATCATTTGGTTTTGTATTTTCTTGATTGATCCACAAAAATTGGGAAGTTAGGGTACAACTGAGAGATAATTTGGGGGATACTAATTGAGTATGTTTTTTTGGTGGTTGAGATATGAATTATTGAAGAATGAAAAGAATTTATAGATTTATAGTAAGTTTTTCTTAGGAGGTTTATGGATAAAGGTTTGACATGAGATTAGGGGTTTTTGTATAGCATGCAACAACAATGTGAAATAATAAAAATAAGATGAATTATGTAAAAAGAAAGGAGGCCATGGTCAATAGAGAGAGGATTGAAGAAAATGAAATTAAAATATTCATAAAATAGAATCAAGAGGTAGGGTTTGTTATTTTGTTATCCTACATTCCTACATCAATTTTATCCTAGTTATTATGAAATGATAAGTGGTTTTTATACCTATTTACTTTGTTTCTAATCAGGGATTCAACCCTATGGGAATATAAATCTTTACATGTAAGTGAATCACTAGTTTGATAGAGACAACCATGAACAGAAATATTTAGGATATTATGAATGGGAATGAAATCATGAATGGTTATTATGGTTATAGAGGCAACCATGAACATAAATATTTAGGATATTATGAATGGGAATGAAATCATGAATGGTTATTATGGTTGTGGTTATTTTCCATTGTTATTATTTTGTTGAATGACTATGTAATACCATTTTATCAAATGGTTGTGTGATTGGGTTTAAACAAAATGAATGGGGGTTAACATTTGATTCTCAATTATTTTGGCATTAAGAATAAAGTGGGGTTTCAATTTTATTTAGTTATTATATGTTTGTGTGTATAATAAACTGTTAGATGATTTATATTTAGAAATTATATACATTTTGGAGACATTAAAAATAGTTGAGTGTTCATTCGGTTTTGAAATTAAAAATGTGGTTTGTGAATATTATCAAATGGTTATGTAGTTATTTAATTATAATTTTGAAATGGTTATGTATTACTATTTATTTAAATGATTATGAGTGTTGATTAAATGGAATGACTGGTCAACTATGTATAAAAGGATTATTGATGGGTTATGTGTTAATTTAGTCAATTACCTAGATAACTAGATTTAAATTATTTTAATAATATACACAAGTGTTACATTTTTTATGGTCATGGATTTGGTATGCATAAAATTATAGTCAATATAAATTATAGGTTTAGTTTGTATAAAATAATTGAGTTTGCTATTTTAATGTCTATATATGGAATTGTTATTGTTTGAGTATTTGTGATGATTTTATGTTGAGTACACACACACACACACACACACACACACACACACACACACACACACACACACACACACACACACACACACACACACACACCCCTGCGCGCGCGTGCATGAATTTGAGATAAGGATATAAATTATTAGTTTAATTATTTCTTAATGTTAATCAACTATGTGTAAATTAAATTAGTTTAATGATTGGATGATGTTTAATTGGTTGTGTTAGATGTATGAACCAGACTGAGCTTAAATATTTTTAGAAGAGTTAATGTGGAATTATTATAAGTGGGTCTAACACATATCCAAAATGTGTTCTAATATATGATTCTAATTTTTTTTAGCTGTTTCATCTGGTATTAGAGTAGTGTTATGATCTAGGGAACTCTGGGAATAAGTATTTTCCTTCTAACAATTACAATCTTTTAAGTTATCAGTTATAATTTCTCAAGATGGTTAGAATGTGATCAAGTGAAGGGAACATCCATGGAAATAATTTGAATGTAAATATATCTAGGGGTAGTTATTGAAGACATGGAATGGAGTTTTGAGGCCACATCCTCATTTGTAATCTAGATAAACTACCTATGAATAATGTTGATAGCAATACTAAGGTACCCCATATTGAAATAGTCGATGGGATTCCAACCTAAAAGTGTGAGGAAATCCTTAGTTAGATATTGACATCCCTTAAAAACTTACAAGAGAAGATTGATAATCAAGAATAAATATTGAAAAATCTTGATGGGGTATCCCAAGAGAATGTACCCAGACTAGAAATGGGACAAGGAGAAGGACCTATAATTTAAGAATCACCTTTGACCACTATTAACTCAATCATTAAATAAATGAAGAAGCTTCCACTTCCTACCTTCTTGGTCAAATAATAAAGTGATGAATTTGATTCTTAGTTGGGACACTTACAAAATTAATTAACTTGCATTATATGTCATCCAATGTGAAAGCTAGATTAGCAGCGTATTAGCTAGTAGGACTTGAAACATTATAGTGGAACATCCTTTGTGTTATTTAAGGGTATCACCATTTAAATTTTTCTTGGTCTATTCTGAGACTCAATTTCATAAAAGGTACTTGAATGTAAATTATAAAGAATAGAAAATCATTTATTTTTAGCTCTTAAAGAAAGACAACAAGTCTATTGCCAAATATGATAATAAATTATTGAACTTGATATGTCATTTGAAATATATTCATGATAGATTACTAATTTTAATCTTGGGCTTAAGGATATTATAATTCATGATGTTAACATGAAAAATCCAAGAACTTTGGATATAGCCATAGAATCAACATACAGGGTTGAAGAGAAGGAAAAGTCTCACCAAAATAAAAGACAAGAATTCAAATCTAACAGGCAGTAGTCTAAAGCTAAAAAATTTTCTCACATGAACAAGAAATTCAAAAAAATTGACTCTAATCATATATTTTCATAAGGCAATAAGAATTTTAGTAGTTTTTCTAATGAAAATAGGAATTTCAAGTCCCATAGATCTTCCAAATTTGGTTCTTATAAGAAGGCATTTTTATTGACCCTGTCAAGGTCAAATCTATCTAAGATTGGCCTACTCCTTCTAATGTACATGAATTGTGAAGATTCATGGGGTTGGTTGGTTATTACTAGTGCTTTGTTGAAAAAAAAATTAGTGTGGCCTATCCCATCGCTTCCTTGCAATGCAAGGGAAAGAAGTTTGTATGGACCCCTTAATGTGAGGAAGATTTTCTTAAGTTGAAAGAGCTACTTAATATAACCCCTATTTTGATCATACTTGACCTAAATAGTAACTTACAAGTTTTGGTTGATGCTTCCAAAGAAGGATATGGAGGTATCTTGATGTAATATGGTAAGATTGTGTCTTATGAGTCATGAATGTTGAAAGAACATGAAAAGAATTATCCTATGCATGACATGGATATTATTGTCATTGTCCATGCACTTAAAAAATGGAAACATTTCCTACTGAGAAATCCTTTCCAAGTAAAATATGATCATATAAGTCTTGATTATTTATTATCTTAAGAAGATTTAAATGAACACCAGTGTATGTGGCTAGAATTCTTAATCAATTTTGACACGAATATATCATATGTCAAAGGTAAGGAGAATCATGTGGCTAATAAAATTAGTAGAAACACGTAACTTGATACCTTGTCAGTGTTATAAGGAAATTTTATAAGTGATATTTTATAATAATAACTTACTGATGTATTTTGCCATGAAGTAAGAGAAGGTTTGGCTAACAAGCTAGTAGCAAAAATATTTTCTAAATTTTTTGTTGCAATAAATGGCTTGATAAGGCATAAAGGTAGAATTTATGTCCTCAGGATGGATGAATTGAGAAATTTTATACTTAATAAAGTACATACAACACCTTATTATGCTCATCTAAGTGTTACAAAAATGATGCATGAGCTTAAAAAGCTTTATTTTTGGCTTAGGATGATGTATGATGTCGTTGAATTTATAGTGAAATGCTTGGAATGCTAGTAGGTTAAGGTTAAGAATTGTCATCCAAATGGGCTTATGTACCCTCATGATATTCCAAAATATAAGTGGGTTATAGTATCACTTGATTTTATTACAGGGATACCAAAATCATGCAACAAGTAGGATACAATCCTGGTAGTGATTGATAAAGCAACTAAAGTTGGCCACTTTATTTTTATAAATTTAATAGATTATGTATCCATTTTTTTATAATTATTTGAGAAGGAAGTAGTAAGATTCTATGGTATACCTGAAGTGATCATATCATATAGGGACAAATTATTTACTTCAAGGTTTTGGCATATTTTAACTATATCCTTAAGAATAAAGCTAAATTTTAGCTCTTCATATCATCCAAAAATAGATGGGAAAAAATAATGACTCAACCAAGTGGTTAAAAACATGTTTTGCATGTATGTAATGGATCAAAAAATAAAATGGGAGGATTGTCTTCATCTAGTTAAATTTACATATAATAATTCCTACTATTCAACTATTAAGATGTCTGCATTTGAAGCCTGATATGAATGTAAATGAAAAACACCTATTGGTTGGGATATCTTAGAAAATAGGGATATTAATAGGCCTAATTTTCTACTATAATATGATAGACATCAGGCATATGAAAATAATAAGGTAGAATTTAAAAATAGATTTTGATTGGTAAAAAAGCTATGTAGATCTTAAGAAAATTCCATGAAAATTCAACATAGGGGACAAATTTTTTCTATGAGTTAGAATATAGAAAAGTTATTTTTAATTTGGAAAGGCTTCCAAGTTATAACCACATTTTGTTAGGCCTTTTTGACATAGTGAAAAAGATTATCCTTGTTGCTTACCAGCTGGCACTTCCTGCTTCTCTTTCAAGGATTCATGATATTTTTCATGTTGTATTATTGAGAAAATATATAATTGATCCATCTCATATTTTGTATTGGACTCATTTATAGGTCATAGAAGAGGAAAAGATCTAGTTAGAACTAGTGAGAATCTAAGACCATCGTAATGTTAAGCTATGTAACATGGACATATAATAAGTTTTGGTGTAATAGGACCCTATCAACAAAAAATGTGCCACTTGGGAAGATGCTCATGTTTTCAAACAAAATTATGCATGGATTTTTTATTAAGTCACTAGGATGGCTCCCTTATAAGAGGGGAAGGATGTTATGATTTCATATTTTCATTACATATATTATGTTGTTATTACATTGACATTATGATGCTAGACTGGTTTTAGCTATTATTTAGATGGATTATCTATGGTACTTACTACAACAATGTTGGTTATGTAGTTATTTATGTTATTAATTATGTTATGGAATGTTTAAAATTGTTAATGATGATTTTATAATCTATATTGGTTATTGATTTATGATGTAATTTGATTTATGTTATTTTGGTGGTTATAGGTTTTGTCTATATTTATTGGATATGGTCCTTGTACTTTTGATTGATGTTGTACTTTATCAATACTATTATGAGTCATTATCTGTCATTATTGTTCATTATTTTCCTTCAAATGTTTTGTTAGCCGCAACCTTTCTCATACATGTAACTCCAACTTCATCTTATATAATTTTAGGTCTTCCAATCTTCCTTGCTTTCCATTAAACCTATTGATCTATTCAATTATGAACCTATCCCTCACTCAACCCACCTAAACCTAAACCCCCTTAGGAACCCTTGTCACCCCCATGCCACCCTAATCCCTTTAACCTAAAACCTAACTACTAAGGTGGTGGACATAACATTTTAGTGACTATATATTCACGACTTGAATTAAACATGGTTTAATTTGATTAATGCTATTTTATTATGTTATATCAACTTAGGTTGATAACTTGTAAGGGAAATGAATTACCCTCATTTAATGAAGTAGGTGGTGAAGGTTTAAATGATATTTGATTTTTTTATGTTAATAATTTTTATTATCACTAATATACTCTTTCATTTGTGAAGGTTTGATTACATATCAATTTTTCTAGACTCACCATTTATGGTAAGGTTGACAAGGATTGCCTTGGGATCAGGCAAGTTTCTCTCTCCTCTTAGAATTCAATGTGAATTAATTACATGTATGGGGGAATGAAAAAAAGAAGGTGGAGGTGGATGATAAGTAGAAGGGTTAATAATATGGATAATTTGGAGAACAAATAATAAAATGGTTCATCTATTTTTAATGGTGATCGAGTTGGTTTAGAAAATACATTGTGATGTTTGGTGAGTCTTAGATCTTTTCATCCTTTTCTATAATCCTCTGCATGTTTTCAATTAAGTTTTTGGTTTTGTTTGGGTTGTTTTTGTGATTTTGTTGATTAATGTAAAATATTTAGACCTTGCACATGTATTTGGAAGTCCTCAAACTTTTTAGTGTATACACAAACCCATTAAAACTATATATCGATATAGTTATTGCATATAAACTTACAATAATGTGTACTCGATATATATATATATATATATATATATATATATATATATATATATATATATATATATATATCTTTGTTTAAATATTATCCACATGTAATTATTTTGTTATTTCTAGACTAGGTTCTCATGCATATATTTCATGTATTGTCTATGTATTAGATGACTATGTTTTTGTTTATAATGGTTGAATTTTTTAAAGCTTGGTAGACACTAGGTCTTTAAATATTAAAAATGTGTGATCATTTATTTTAATGATTATGTTTTATTAAAAATGATGTTTGTATGGTTATTGGATATACATGCATGGGTGTTTGAGTTTTATATGAATTAATGGTGTTCTCTTATGGATAAGATGAAACCCAATTGCAAGTGACTGTGTGAATTAAGGAATATTCTTAAATATATGTTGAGCATTGGGGAAGAGGGTCATATTTTTTTTTGAGTTCGTTAGTTGATGTTTCCATTTGGGTAATCCATTTTTTTGGTGTTTTATGTCTTAAAAATCAAACAAAATCATACGCTATGTTCTTAAATCTTCATATGTTGCTTACTTTATGACATCCTTGTTATTTGATTTTGAATATGCTAATTTTTATAGGCATTATTATCTTGGGTTAATAATATATTTTTATTTAGGTTTTGTTATGAAATGTTTTATTGAACCCATGTTGTGTTGCATATTTGTGTAGGGTCTTGACCATTCTAGATATTTTTGGTGTTTTACTACCCTATTGAATATTAAACTCACTATATCATTTAGTCTAGTCATTATCATTGATATATTTGTTATTATAGGCTATGGTATTTTGAGTAATCCATGACTTAGTATTTTTGGCTTCTGGGGTTTATAGTTTTGAACTATGAATTGTGGAGGTTTTGAGCCTTGCCTCTTTTCTTTTAAATTGATTGTATAACTTCTTTACTAAGTGACAATGTCATGGGTTTTCATTATCAAATTGTTTAGGGTTTGTGTGTGTGTGTGTGTGTGTGTGTGTGTGTGTGTGTGTGTGTGTGTGTGTGTGTGTGTGTTTAAGTACACACACACATATATAGATTAATAAACACTATGTGATATATGTCACTATGTTTCTTTTGTGACTGGGATGTTTGATTAAGTGTTATGTGGTTTTCCATAATCTATCATTCGACCTTGGGTGTTGGATTTGTCTGGTCTTGAATTTTATTGGGTTATGCTATTCTTAGCTCAGTTTAATGGTTATTATTGTATAATCATTCCATATAATTTATTTTACTATGTTAAATTTTAACTTTAGTATTTTAATGAGTTATCTAATGAATCCGTCATAAAGAATTATATTTTTTTAATGTACTTTGATTCTTTGACTTATTTCTATAGGATAGTATTAGACTTGTGACATATGGAACCCTGACTAGTTACTTTTTACTGTGTTGAATTAATAATGATTAATTGAATCTTTTATGTTTGGACTAATATTTGTTAATTAAATTTTATTATTTCATTATTTAAATTATTTTCATTAGTTGTTGGAATGTGTGTATTTTCACGTAGGGACTAAACCTAAATAGTTACATGTATATATTGTGGGTTTGGATGATTAAAACTCGTTCAATAAATTAGATGAGGTTCAAAGTAGGATAAAATCAAAAGATATATAATAGATTAGTATTGATCCATTCTATATCATTTGATAGTCTAAGTTATCCATCCTCACTCTTAATCTATACGTAGATAGTTTGATTATTCATATCTTGCTTTGGGATGATTTGTTTATGTTGGGTATGTATTTTTATATGTCATGTCTTCTATTTAGAGATTTATATGCTCAAAATTCATTACTTGTTCCTAGTTACCACAACCATCATATTGTTTATGGTTGGGTCGGTAAGGTCCACCAATGGAGGGTTCATAGGGTTGGTGGAGTAGGCTTGTCCTTATCAACTAGATCAAATTCAACTCCTTGATTTGATTACTTCATATACAAGATTGTAAGGAATGTATTTATTGATTTGATTAAAATAGATGATATAGATTATAGTTATTGATTTTGGTTATTATAGTGATCTCATTAGCTATTAACAAATGTTATCCATAGATTATGAAATTGGAATATTGAAGGAATAAATTAATTATTGGTTGAAGTTGTTATACATATAACTTATATTATTAATGAATTAATAATTTATTATTTATGATCCTAACAAACTAGAATTGATTAAGTGAATCACTAGTTTATATATACTAACACTACATTTATTAATAATCCGTAGTCACATTTAGATGTGTAAATCAATCAATTCCTAGATACTTCTTTGTTACTATATTATTTCTTCATTGATTTAACATGCTTGTATAAGAATGATTTTATCCTATTTTGTTATTTATTAGATATAAACATATTTAAGAATATTTATTTTTAAATATTGATGGGAATTAATTATATGTTTTTATGTTAGGTCTATTTTTGGAAATCTATTCTAATTAGAAGAAATTAAAATAGATGTGAATTACATTATTATATTGGTTAATATTTATTTCAGGTTGGGGTGGTAAGGTCCATCGATGGAGGGCTCATATGGATGGTGAGGTGGGCTTATCCTAATTAACTAGATCAATTTAAACTACTTGCTTTGATGAATTCATATAGAATATAGTAGAATGTATTTATTGATTTGATTAACATAGATGATATAGATTATAGTTGTTATTTTTGGTTATTATGGTGATCTCTTTGGTTTCTAACAAATGTTGTGCATATATTATTAAATTATAATATTGAAGGACTAAATTAATTATTAGCTAAATCTATTATAAATTTACCTTATATTATTATTGAATTAATACTTTATCCTTTATGATCCTAACAAACTAGAATTGATTAAGTAGATCACTAGTTTATATATATCAACCTTACATTGGTTAATAATCTTAGTTGGATTTAGATGTGTAAATCAATCAATTCCTAGATGCTTGTTCATTGATATATTATTTCCTCATTTATATAACATGCTTTTATAAGAATGATTTTATCCTATTTTTTAAGTTGTTATATATAAACATCTTTAATAATATTTATTGTTAAATCTTGATGAGAATTACTTAGATGTTTTCATGTTAGATATATTTATATAAATCTATTCCAATTATAAGAAATTAAAATAGTTATGAATTATGTTATTATAGAGGTTAATATTTATTATAGTTTACCACTCTATGGACATGTATATATGTAGGTGTTTTACATTAGATCTATAGTTGTAGAATTCAAAATGAATAGGTTTGATGGGAATCAGATATAAGTTGCGTAGTAACTTTCATTAATTGAAATATGGTTGGTTAGCTTGTTACTCTTATTTTTAAGTATATATTTGCAATTGGAACACTTAATCCTTTCAACATTACATAAGCTTGATAGTTGGTTCATGAGAAAAATAAAACATGCACTTCAAGATCTATTGGGAAAAAAGGTATGTTTTCCATTTACAATTATAAAATATCACTTCTTAAGTTATGTATGTTGAATTATGAAACCTAAAATTAATTTTCAAATAATTATATTATTTAGCAAAAGAACTAAGGGTTAATAAATTTTTACAATTCAAAGAATGATCACGAGAAATAATTTTTTGGTATTATTTACTTGATTACATGAATACATTTCATGGAAACTATAATTTATTAAAAAAAGATAAATAATTATCATATCATATTAATCCATACAAAATTTATACTTATGTTATTTCCTTAGCTTCCTTCCAATGAGCTAAACCTGCTTGGTTGGTTGCCTCAAATGCCAATAGAAAACTTTATAAGAGTTATGTTGATGCTTCTAAATGTACCATAGGTTTCCTTAGTGTTTAAAGAACACTTCTCATTTTAGAATTTATAAAATTTAGAGAATGAGTTGTAGGTTTTGACAATCTACTTGTCTGTGGTGAAATAGCAATAGAGTAAGATAATATTTATATAATTTGGTGGTTGGGAGACACTTTAGCCTATTCTTTGTGAATATTTTTTGATACTTAGTGAGTTATGTCCTAATTTTAAGCTACAGACTAATATAGGTGGATATTTATAATGTGGATAAAACAAAAGTGGACATGGAGTAAAAAAGAGCAAACAGGAGGGTACAATAGAAAAGAAGTGAGTGATTGCCAATTTTAATATTGAACATTATGACAAAGTATCAATGTAAAATAAATACACACTTAAAAAATATATAATGTAACATAGCCTAAGCTCAAATCTAATCATATATTAGGCAAACTTCAAAGGAAAATGTTTAAGAATCATAAGTAAGAACCACGTCTACTTTAGGGATTTACTACTATAATCAAATAGTAATTGCACATCTGAATATAGAGAAAGATGAAATGAAGCAAAACCTAATATATTTCAACTAATATAGCATAGGAACAAATCAAAAACCCTATTATTAAAGAATTCTATTCAAAAATTAAAGACACTATTCAAATTCAAGACCTCTACTAACAATTGAGAGAAAAGTTATATAAGCATTTAACACATAAAAAATGGACAATCCTTGTAAAATTCCTTGATCTTATTAATTTATTAAAGTATAAAAAATTTCTCAAAAAACTCTCTCTCTTTACAATAGTCATACATGCCTTTATATGAAGACTAGGTAGTATATCAATCAGTTACAAAATATAAGTATATAAAGATAAGGACAACTATCTTTAAAAGTTCTAAAATATAAGTGCTTTCCCAAATTTTATTGACCTAGAGGAAAATATGATAACAAAATAACTTATCCCTTTATAATGGGATATTCTACTTCAAAATGTTATAAAACTTTTATAAAACAGAATATATCTAATTTAATGGTGGGGTCCCTAGTTATTGTTGTTGGAGGATGCTCATGGCTCTTTCATGTTGTTCAGAAACCAAGTCCAAGTCTACATCAAGATTCATGATCTATTCTTCCTCTTAATCCCCCAAGTCATAAAATATTTTGTCATTTCTATCCATGGCCTCTTTGATACTCCTGGATTCATTTACTCTTTCCCCTACATTGAGTATCATGCCCATGATTTTGTTATTTTCATCATCAAATTTTCCTTGGCCTTTTCCTATAATTTTTTTAGTTACCAAAGTATCCCTATGCTTGAATTCCTTATCACTAATGATCCCAAGGGAATTGGGTTATGTAGGCTCCGTAATCATGGTCCCAAGAAGTTGTTCAATTATTGAAATTAGTTCTTTGTCTTCCTTTAGGACCCTTTCCATATTATTTTCCATGCATTCAAACTCTAAACCTTTTCAATCACAATTCTTACAATTTTTCTCAAATGTCCCAAATTGATGGTCTTACAGTTTGGGATCTCCTTCTTTCCTTAAATATTGAGGAGTTGATATATTTTATCCTCACAGGTCTACCATTGGGTGATTAGACTCTTAGTTCACATTACCCTTGTAATTCACTTTGATTTAATTTCATTAACTTAATTGCCTCAAACATGTCATAAAACGACTTGTCAATCAACTTTATTATTGCATCTAGAACTGATAGAATTTCCTATTTTTCTAAGTTATATTTCTCCCTTTCTAGGTTTTGGATCCTTTCCTTCATAACTTGGACTCCAGATTTAGTTTGTGATAAATGGGATTCAATTAGACTTTCCACATCCTTCTCATGAATTTTAGCCTCTTAAAACTACTAGCCACCCACTAGAGTTAGCCCTATAAATGGTTCCACCTTTTTAAAGGTGAATTCTTTTGTCCCAACCATAACTATGTTGGTTGTTATTCTTTTTAACCATATTGTCTCAGGGTTGAAATATATAGTAGTGACTAGTTCCTTGAATTGGGGAGGTTATATGACCTCCACCTTTGAGATATTAGATGCTCCTAGAGCATCTATCTTCTTGCTTTTCAATCCTTCAATGACCAAAATTATTCTTTCTTCCTAGTCATTCATTATATCCCTTATCCAAGGCTTCATATCATCTTGTATTCCCACATTGATGACCCTTGTCATGGCCCAAGAATGAGAAAGAGAGGGGATCTTTTTTAATTTTCCGTAAATGAACTAGTCAGGAATGATTGGTCCATGGATTATAAATTCATCACTAAAGAGACTCACTTCACTAGTGGGATAAGTGAAGGTCAATCTGGACTTCTTCCTTGGTCTTACTAGGACCATGGCCAATTTTTCCTTCCTCTTCTCTTGGGGTTACATGGGGATTAGCTCCTTTCCTATTATTTCCCATAAAGGATCCTCCTCTCCATTTGAGCCATAGGACCCTACAATTCCCTTGAGGGAATACTCAAGTGTCTCTTCTGGTTCTAAGGCTATCATGTCAATGTACTAGATTAGAGAAGGTGGCCTTTGTTGCATGGTTGAAGATAGCAGACCTTCTCTAGGTATTTATTCTAATCTTATCTCTCCATCCTTCTCTTTTCTTTAGCCTTGATCACCCTAAATTTGCTCATCCTACTATTCGGGTTGTGATTACTCTATATAAGGTGGACCACGGGCTGTTTTGGATGGCCTAGGTAGTATATGTTATTACAAAGGGTACATTTTCCATGTATCCCAAGATGGCTCATTGTCCCTAACCAATCTATACTTAGCATCAATTTTATGGTCTTGGATCTTGGCTAATACCTCTTCATAGTTCCTATCCTTGATATATATGGTGTTATGAAAACCAAGTTGATATGCATATTCTAGATTTGAGATCTTCTTATCTCTTAGATGGTCACCAAATACATTCTTTGGATCCCAAATTTGGAGTTCATGTAATGGAAGCCAAATGAATCCCTGTGTATGGTCATAACCTCTACCTATTTCTAATCCTTTATTATGGTTTTATTAATATTCAAGTAGAAGGGGTGGAATATACCCTTCCTTTTTATTTATAAGTCCTATCAATGCCATGGCTAAGTTGGGAGGTAATTTGCTACTCTACAAGCTTATTTGGAACATACACTGGCATTTTGTAAGGTTGAGTCATGATTCCTTCTATATTGATTACTATATTATCAAGATAATACCATATGTCCCCTATCATTTTAAGATATCTCTTGATGAGGGGGTGGAGCCTAGGCATGGGAACACCTATGATGGCCTCCACTATAGCAAGGCAAATGTAGTCACAAATAAATTGCATGTGATTCCTATACTTGAAGATGTATAAATTGGAATAGTAGTGTGAAATGGTTGCCCTACCCTTTATGGACCAATTCCTAATCCTAGGGAAGGTGGTTGGTGCTAGAAGGTCATCAATAAGGTATGACATCATATAGAACTGATTAGAGCTTTTTCTCTTGATGATAGTAAATTTCTTAGCAAAGAATATATTGATCAAATCTCCAATTGGAGGGGTAAGTTTTTCCTCCACTAAGAAGTGTACATATGATACCCAAACCTTATTTATGTAAGTGTTTGAAGGCACACCAAAATATCTATTCAAAAAGGTCACTATCACCCTAATATCCTCTCTAAATTGGATGATAGGGATTTTTCAATCAAGGGTTCTAAAGATGTGAGCTCCTTAGTGGATCCAGGGTCTTAGGACAGTGTCCATGTCATGGTTATTAGTTCATTCCCTCATTTTAGGAAGATTTATATAGGGAAGAGGGAGCTTATAATACTTTTCAAAATAAACAAGGGAACTTTATGCTACCCTTTTTGAGATACCTTCCCTAATGATCCACTCACCATCTATCCTATAATTGACAAACATGAGGGCAAGGACATCAATGTAGTGCAATAACTTTGGTTTTACCATGGTGTGATGAAGGATAACCATTTAGATTGAAACCATGTCATAATGTCATCTATTTATGGTGGCATTTCTCTAATACTCCCTTGAGATGGGTTGTAACTCTTCTATCATAAATAAAAACTCAGACCAATTCTTAATGCCCTATATATTTAATGTTGTGAAGTCCAATTCTATATCCTTGAATATCTAGCCCTCATTATCTATCATCAAATAGATCTCAACCTATTTCTTCAATTACTAGCTACTAGCTACCATGGTATCTACTTCTTGCTAATTATTCATGCTAGATTATAGATGACCTTTGTGAAAGATCTCTCATGCTCAAAACCACAATTGAGTTATCCTTTGATTGAATTGTAGAAAATTGAATCCATTTCGGTCACTTTATGCAAGTTTTAGGGTTTTGAAGCTTTAATGGTGGAAGATATCTCGGCTTTAACTTATACATGTTTTGGATTTGATTTCGACCTTTGTCTTTATACCTTTGTGTTTTCAATCACATGAGATATCTAATTTTATCCTTTTCTACTTGTGTGGAGCTTATGTGGCACTGTTCTTGACCTTTCATGACATTTTTCATAAATGTCATTTGAACACTAGTCACTGGTAATTAAAAATACCCCTTTCATTTCACAATGTATAATCAAAATCCCAATTTAACATGAGCCTTTGATTATAATCTAAGCCCTTGGATCCTAATTGGGTCTCTCTATTTCAAACTCTATGACTATGACACTTGGTATCTTACATGCCTTCTCCCTAATCTAAATATTCTGGTCAGTTATTTATCGACTGAGTATCAACCATGTGGTGAGCTTATGGGCCTTTAAAATTTCATTGGTGACCTTGTACCATTAGATTAAATCTAGTGTTGGGGCATGAACCTTTATCTACAAACAATGCCCAAATATTAAGTTAGTTTATTAATAAAGTCATGACCTAGGATTAAGTTCCTTAGGCTAAGGTTTGTTTCATGTTTATTAAGCACAAAATAAACCCTGAGCTAAGGAACATATGCCTACATTCCCAATTTTTAATGAAGGGCTAAGGGTATAAATAGTTTAGGCCACCACATATAAAAACCTTTGGTTATCTTACACTCTGTGTGACAAGGGATTTCCTTTTTATCATAACATTTAGTATAATCTCATACTTTTAAGGTTCATGAAAAAATTCCATAAGGAACCTTCCATATGAATTTATACTAAGCATTTATATTTAAGACCATTTCCATATTTTTTAGACTAAAGGCTCCCATTATTAAACATCTTTTGAGCATTTCCTTGAGATTAAGGAGCCACTTTTAAGTTAAAATATGATTTTGTCATGTCATCTCAACACTAAGTAAGAAATTTCATTTGGTTAAAATTGATGGTCTTGAAAACATCAAATACACCCTTGTGAGTGTCAATTGATAGTCATTTGGATGCAAGTGTAAACCAATAAAGTTTTGATTTTGTTGGATTTAAAGTTGACAGTCGCATGGGCATCAAGTTCATATTTTTAGACATGTATATGATGGTCATGTGAACATCAATTTTTAGTTTGTTAAAATCTTTAGTACCAAATGTGAGGATTCCACTTCACACTTTT
This sequence comes from Torreya grandis, assembly GCA_037957365.1. Lineage (NCBI taxonomy): Eukaryota > Viridiplantae > Streptophyta > Pinopsida > Cupressales > Taxaceae > Torreya > Torreya grandis. The sequence continues at coordinate 786,737 of JARHVA010003964.1, forward strand.
ATAGGGCCTCTTAGGGTCTCAATGTTAATTCATCCTATTGGATCAAATACCACAATAAAGCAACAACCATAGGATCATGATCTGGGGACTTCCTATTGACTGGTGGTTATGTTAGGTGGACCCTTATTGTTTTTAATCCTTGAATGTGATGGTGTTTCATGTCCATATTTTGGTATTTTTGCATATTTTTAGCTTTTCAATTATGGTTGGATCCATTTAATTGGATCCTAGTGAGTAAATGTGGGTCATTGGATTACAAAAGATGCATGTCATTTAATCCAAAGTTTGGGTTATCCTCAGGTAATTGGATTAAATAACATGATAAAGTGGCAACCATCAAATCTTCCAAAGTGCAATGAAGTTAATTTTAGGATCTTGGAGACAATAAAAACTTAGGCTTAAGGTGCTAAGACTAAGGTCACAATTGTATTAATGAATACGTTGAATCCTTAATATTAAAGTCTTAGGCTAAGTTGGGAAATATAAAAGGACCTTATAAAAGGGGAAAAATAACAAAGGGGATCAATTTTATTAGTCAATTTATGTTAAAAACAAGACTAAACCTATAATATGTGATTTATACTTAAGTCTATAAACTAATTTTAAAATGGTTCCCACCTTTATTCAAATTTGAACCAAGGGTTCACCAAGGTTTCAAGATGGAATTCTCAGGGATACACACCATGGAACCTTTAAATAATAGTTAAATAAACTTCATTAACAATTCTAGTCTAGATTAAAGTAGATTAAAACCATATAATACTTTCTCTTAACAAATTGAATGATCTTCAAATTTTATAAAAGACCCTGACATGTTGAAATGTCCATGTTTTATTCTAAGGAACTATCAATGGTCCCAATTCAAAAAAATTTGGGTATGTTGGTCTGAAAAAGTTCCTTAATTGGATCTTTTTATTTTGGTTCCACTCATCTTGAAACTTGAATAAACTTCATTGCTTATATTTCTTGAATTCTACCATTTTATGCTTGTTGGTTTTAGTTTTTCTAGCTGAATTAAAATGAATTTGTAACATATTTATGTCTTTAGAGCATTCAATTATGAATTAAAAATATTTATTTCTTGAGTTGATATCTATTTGAGCTCATTATTACTAGTTTCATAAGGTATTCTTTCTATATAAAAATCTTATATTTATTTTCTTGTATGCCTTAAAATATTTTATAGCATTGGATATGCAAATTCAAATAATTGTATAGATTATGGAATGGAAATGTTAAATTTATAACCATGTCTTGAAATATTATAAACATCTATGTTTGATATAAATGATGTAAGAATAGTGTAATGACCTTAAAGGTTTAAAGAGTGTTATAACCTAGCCAATAACACTAAGTATTCTCATACTTAATATGTTTTCCTTATGCTTTCACATAATTAGTTGTATGAATTAATTCAAATATACAAGTGTGAATTAATATTATTTTATTATTTGAATTAATTGTCTAATTTATATATCATGTATCTTGATTTGAACACATGAGTAACCTAAATGATAACTTAAGATCAACAAAGCTATCTTTCTCAATTAAATCAATCCTTTAACTTAACCATCTTTGAAATGAGACTAAAATCCATTGAGGATAATGAGGTATTTATATAGGGTTAAGGACCTATAAATAATCCTATTAGGAAGGGTGATTTCCACTTATGGTGCTCAAGACATATTAGTGTATGTGTACACTAATACAACCCAAATTCCATAATCCTTCTAAAAAATAATTGGCTTCCCATAGTGCCTTTTGTATGTGTTTACCTCTATCAAATACCTCAGTTCCCCTCCTTCAGTTCCATTCATGTACGTGTGTATTATGTAAATTTTTTAATTTCATTATAAATTCTTTTAAGTAGGCCTAACATTTGTCTAAAATGTACTCTGATATACAATTCCAAAAACAAAATTGGGGTTATTTCAGATATACTAGAATGGAAGTGGAAAGTAATTAGTATGGACTTTGTCCAAGGTTTTATATTATCATGGAACCATCATGGCATGATCTTTGTGTTAATTGAAAAACTAACCAAGGTATCTCACACTATACTAGGTAATTTGACAAATGATGCACCAATGCTTGTGAAAATATTTGTGACAGAGGTGTACTAGTTACATGGATTTTCTAGAGAAAATTATTTCTAATCAAGATTCAAGGATGACATCTAGGTTTTGGTAGACTCTAAATTAATATTTGAGAACACAATTGAATTTTAGTATTGTATATCATCCATAAATGGATGGACAAATAGAGAGAGTAAACCAAGTTCTAGAAGATCTTTGATTGTATTGCATGGATCAACAATATAAGTGGGAAGAGAATCTTCCAATAGTAAAGTTTTCTTATAATAAATCTTACTAATCATATTTAAATATGGCTCCATTTGAATTATTGTATGGAAGGAGGTGTCAAACACCAATCAGTTGAGACAAACTTGAAGACAAGGTAGCTTTTGGTCTTGAAATGCTTGTAGAAATGGAAGATCAAGTCAAGTCAATTAGACAAAGGTTGGATAAATATAAACATAGATGGAAAATCTATGAAGATATAAAAAGGATATAAATATAGTTTTCTATTGGTGATAAAATATTTCTATGGGTTAAGCCTTAGAAGAGCTTGATTAAGATTGGTAAATCAGTGAAGCTTTCACCAAGATTTGTGGGACCCTAGAAGGTCTTGGAAGTGATATATATTTTTTCATATATACTTGCCTTTCCACCAGATCTATCTCTTTTAAATATTGTGTTTCATGTGTTCTATCTTAAAAATTATATATCTAATCCTTCTCATGTATTGGATTGGAATGCTTTATAGGTTCTAGATCTTGGGGTGGTCATAGTATAACCAGTCAGAATAATTGACACTCATAAACTTCATTTACATAATAGGGAAGTGTCATAGTGCAAGGTTGAATGGAACTAATATTATGAGTATAATGCCACTTGGGAGGACTATGATGAGTTCTATAGGCTATTTTCACATCTATTTATTTAGAGCAATTACTATTGTTATTTTATTACTACTATGTTTTGTTTAATTTAATAACTTTGGTTTGAAATAAGTATCATTACGATGATGACTAGTTTTAGCGAGGAAGGATATTACATCCTGATTTCCTCACTAAACTTGATTTGATTATTAAATAGATACTAATGTGGTTAATGTTATTTAATTACTATTGTAGTAATCTATTTTCATTTATGTTGATATATGGATAGACATATAATGATTATTTATGTGACTCATTACTTG